>JADLZL010006038.1:0-210752 GCA_015844335.1 Chrysopogon serrulatus | reverse complement strand
TGGATGCATCGACCTAATACGAAATAAATGTAACAACTATATAATGTTACGAAACTTCGCTCCCAATTCTCAAACCGCCGCGTAGCTCCATCGTAAACATTCTTCTAGTACCCACTAGTGTGTCATCCTGGACTACGCATAGTGATATCTCAGATATCGAAAGCTTTCTCCTAGAGGGAAAACATAGAGCCAGCATAAACCTCTAGTGTTCTCCGAAGAGAGAACATATAGTAGAACCAGCCTTTTAAACCTCCGTGTATATGAAAATACACACATACAGGGAGCGAGGAGCGAGGAGCGAAGGAAAGGAAGCACTTGCTTGAGACGCCTCCCGGTTGCCATTATATAGCCGGTAGCCAAGTGCCATCGGCCATACATGAGAGCTGGGACCTTCCCCGATAGCCGTGAGGCGCATTTTTAAGTTTTTGGATGGATGTGGGCTTCGGGGCGGCTCTAAATAAGAACCGCACCGAAGCCACTCATCGCTGGCGGATCAAGTTAAAGAACCGACACTAAAAGCTCTCTTCGGGCGGTTCTTCGGCCGCAAAAACGCCATCAAGAGCCTCGCCTTTTCAAAAGGTCGCTGGATTGGCATTGTTCATTAAATTGATGACACAGCTTTGTTCGTAACAAAAGCTACCCCAATTGAATGAGCCACAATTCGTAAAATTAGAAATAATTAAAATATATTAATTTACACTACAATATGAGTTGAAAATATTTTTATTTGCAGCTTATTGTCGTACAATAAAATTCTTGAGGCAATCTAAATATACTACTCCGTCCCCTTAATAATTGTCGTTTTTTGATTTTCGTGCCGCTAGTTTGACTTGATTTATAGAAAAAATACGTGCAATATTTATATCTCTAAATAATTTTGTTAAAAAACTGGTTACAAATCTCTTTTCTCGATGATACTAATTATGATACTAATCGATAATATTTATTATTTATAAAAATTGCCGGTATTTGTTTCTCGGGAAGCGAAAGCTTATTTTGGGACGGATGGAGTATGATTACATGATCATTAAGATTAATTACATAATTTTAAAAAAAGTCTTGTTAAGGTGCAGGAACAATGATAGACTCATCATGATCACAACGGACATAAGCCGGTTCATCACTCTCTTCAAGGATAGCTAGCTTAACGCCGATCCAAAGGGAGCCATTTCCCCGGTAACCCTTTGTAGTCTTCTTCGCCTGCAGGACTCCTTCAACACCCACAATCTTTTCTTTTTCCTTGCGTAACTACTTTGAGTCTTCCTTTTGTCTCATTGTCCCTTGAATAAAAAGATTTGCGTAACATCTTTTGCAAGGACGAATGGATCGCCTTTTTATGCGGTCTTGTTTAGATCAACGGTTGTGAATCCAGCTCTGTCAATGTTTACGTCCTCAAGGCGGACCCACTTACATCAAAATAGAGCAACCTTTTAATTGTTGTCCGTAGTCTAACTCCCATATTTCCTCTATGGAACCATAGTATGTCGCCCACATTGCCGTTTTTTAAATCGTGGGCATCGAAGCGAACACCACTATTTTGAAGGTGCTCTTTCCATCTTGTTTTGTAGTGTAAAATGTATATCCATTAATTTCATACCCTTCATACTTAAGATATGTAGATGAAGCTCCCTTGGCTAGTAGATCCAGCTGAGAATTCAATTTTATTCCAATCAAATGACACCGTAACCAGTCGACAAACTCCTCCTTATGTTTCTTTTCACGCCAAGCTTGTGATCTATTGATGTATAAAGTTTAGAGCAACTGCCGGTGCTCTTCAATGTATGACACTATACCCGTGGGTTGTTGGAGAACAAATGAATGCGCTTGCCTAAAAGAAACGTGTCACGCATCTTGAAGGGATTTCTCACCGATAGTTCCTTTGCCCCTAGTCTTCCCTCGTGACGAGATATTGGAACTCCGACACGATTGATGTCCAAATAATATGTGCAAAACTCAATTGCCTCCTCCGTTTGTCCATCCTTCGACCATACCGCCTTTCCTCGGTCTAAATCTGTTCGAACATACTTTCTAAAAACTTTCATCAACCTTTCAAAAGGGAACATCTGATGCAGGGTACATTGGGCCAAGGGCTCAAATTTGGTCAACAAGATGAACAAGTAGATGCACGGACATATCAAAGAAGGTAGGCGGAAAATGCATCTCTAAATGACATAGTGTCTCCACAATGTCCAAACCGCCAAATGGTCCAAATTTTGACATATCAATAACCTTTTTAAAGATTGCATTGAAAAATGAGCACAACTTTATGATTGGGGCGCGAACCTTGTCGTAGGATACCACGTTAGGCTACTTGGGAGTAATCGAGTCATAATGACATGACAAATATGGGCCTTCATATAACCATAGTTAAATTTCAACTCTCTCATGTTCACCGGCCTCTTCGGGTTGGCACAAGACCTGTCGGGACTTTTAGTTCATTGAAGAATGAAAGGAGCACCTCTTTTTCTCTGTTGTTTTCGGTGTCCATGATGCAACCGGAAGTTTTATTTGACCATCCTCAAGAGTGATCGGATGCAGCTCCTTCCCTCGGCCCCCAAGTGTTTCATATCTAGACGTGTTGCGAGTGAATCTTTTCTTTGTGCCTCCCGTGTTCATTAAGGTGTTGAGCATGTTGCCGCACATATTTTTTAGTAATGTGCATTGGATCAAGGCAATGACGTACACTCAATAGCGGCCAAGAAGGTAGTTTTCAGAAAATTGACTTTTTTCTTCCATATAGACTTCGGCCGGGTGCCCGAGAATGCCCCCTCACCCTTCCCATGGACAACATTGAGTTTGGTAACCTCTCGTAGTATCTGTTTTCCACTTCGATAATCTGGAGGTCCACGTCTTTCAATTGTCCCATCAAAGTCTTTTTCTGTTTTCATGGTAAGGGTGGTCATCGGTAGGAACATACGGTGACCCATATAAGCCATTTTCTTGTTTTCCGGTAGATGTACCGCATGGGTAGAGTCCAAGCACTCTACGCATCCAAGATATCTTTTTTGTCTTCTCTCCGGATAAGCTACCTCGCCTCGGCAGTCTGTGATTGTAGCGATTAGTACTACCTTGATTGTCACATGTTCCTTTTTATACTCATCCCAAACATCCGGTACCCACAGTATGCCACAACTCCAACAGTTCATCAATCACCGGGTTCTAGGAAAAACATCGATGTCGTTCCCGGGTTGTTTCGGCCCTTGGATCGATAGTGGCATCCGGATGTATGACCTCTTCATACAGCCAAGATGGAAGGTTGTATATACAAAGCGTCACCGGCCAAGTGCTATGATTGCTTCTAACCCGGGTCGAAAGGATTCATCCCATCTCGTGCTCAAACCCACCCAAAGGTGCCGCACCTCACCACCAATGTTCTTATAGCACATAGTGTTAATAGTCCTCCGATCCGCCCCATCGGTGGGTGCCGCAAAGATTGTATCTTTCTTACGCTCTTCACCGTGCCGGCGTAACAACTTGGCTGACTTTGCATTTGCAAATAGCCTATGCACCCGTGGAGCTATAGGAAAATACCCGACTACCTTTACAGGCCCTCCTTTTTGTCTTGCTACCATCGTTGGACGGCCCTTGCTTGTACCTAGGAGCTTTACACCTAGGGCATGCATCCAAGTCTTTGTATTTATCTCCACGGTATAGTATGCAATCATTGGGACACGCATGGATTTTTTCAACCTCAAGACCCATTGGACGTATCATTTGCTTACATAGGTATGTCTTTTCTAGAAGCTCATTTTGTGGTGGTAGCGGTTTTCCTTACTATTCCTAGCAACCGATCGAAGCCTTTATCGCTCAATCCATTTGAAGATTTGAACTCTAATGGCATGATGTTGGCTTCAAGTTTGCTCGATCCACACCACGGATACAATGGTGTCTTGCCATCTTTTCTCATTTTCTCTAGTTTTTTCAACCGTCTATCGCTAAGAAATCCACTCTCAACATCATGTAGCAACTGCGAAATGCCATCATTATGCTTTCGTGTCGTCGACTAATGTATCCCTCAACATATCATTAACAGCGGTAGCCTCGGTACATGTGTTGACACTAAGATCATCGTTTGTCGCATTCTCGTGGACGGCTATGTCGGGCATGGGCACATCATCATTGTAATGTTCTTGTGGAACATTGTCAACAACTTCCCCATGCATACTCCATATCGTGTAGTCACTCATGAACCCCCTTGTAATCAAATGTGTCCGTATAGACTCTAACCTACTCTATTTTCTAATATTTCCACAATCTTTGCATGGACAGAATACAGGTTGCCCCTCACGAACATTAGCTTTGGCTACTTGGAGGAAGTTGGAGACACCAATCAAGTACCGTGGGTCTGTTCGGGACACACCGTACATCCACTCTCGATCCATCTCTGCATTGATAATATTAGGACACATCAAGACACGCAAAAATGATACAGGCACACAAATAGATTAAATTTTATAGCTAAACAATATAGTTGTGCGATGAAACATGAAATATAAGAATATAAAAAATTAGAGACAATAATATTAGAATTAAAGATTATTCCATGAACATTTATTTTGCACCAAATATTAAACAATATTAAAGATAACAAACAAATAATTTGTTGACATAAATTACGGTAGATTAATCATAAAGAATTATTATGGTACGTGACATAACCATTAAAATTACCATCAAAATAATTTATCTACACACAATGTCTAGCTAGGTGACGTGTAAATAGTGGAGACTCCACCATTGGCAATAATTTAAGTCTAAATTAAACATTGTTTTGGTAGGTGACAAAATGATTAATTTGCTCCTCATAAATCTAAAACAAATAATACTCCCAACTTCTAACTACCTACAATTACTTATAGCATCACATACTAATATTAATCAATACTAAGCATATTGGTTCATTTGCTAACTAACACTAACCAATTAATGTATCACATACTAATATTAATCATAATTGTAATTTAATCTATACTCTCTAGTGCTAACTAACACTAATCAATTAATATATCACATACTAATTAATATCAATCTTGAGCATTGATCATGCACATATGCCTAAGAAATATATGGGTTGGTAGACACTAACCTTTTGTACAGTAGATTATCCACAATTCGATTTCAAGCCTCCCTCAAAATCTAATTTCAAGCTCCCTACAAGAGAAAGCACAAAATAAAGATCATATCAAAGAAATTAGCCATGATTAATGGTCAAAATCCAAGGATTGACTGTTGGCTACTAACCTTTAGTGCAAAAAATCAATCGGTTGCCCTAATTTCAAGAAAACCAAGCTTCATTTATGGAGAACAGCAGCCCAACAATGGAGACAGAGGCCCACGCACGCGGGCTTCCTCTCCTCGCCGAGAATGGCAGAGTGGAGAGGAAGAAGAGGACGCCTGCCACCTTTTTGTGGTGTCAGTTCATCACTAGCGGTTTTGAGCTAGAACCGTCATTGAAAAGGTATGTTCAATGTCGGTTCTAATCTAGGACCAAGAAGCGATGTACACCGAGCCCATCGCTGCCGGTTCCAAATGCTAACCGGCAGTGATATGGCTCTTCGAGTGTCGGTTCTCGTGGCTGCCAGCCGTGTTTCGATTTTCAAAGCAAACAACCGCACAGATGGGTTATCGGTGCGGTTTTACAAAACCGACAGCAAAGGTGCCGGCACTGATAACCGAATCTGTAGTAGTGCCAGCAGAGGATTCCGACTAGAGGGGGTGTTGCTGCATTATATTGGAAGGCGATATTCAGTTTCTCGTAATGGCGATAAGAACGCTGATCTCTATATGCACGGCACCAAGGAGGTTGCAAAATGTTTGTTCCTGGGCAATTTGTACTAGCGATTAGACTGACCAAGGTGGGGTTAGAGCTCCAGGACAGTTTCCTCAGCAGTTGACTTAGGTTGACTAGCCATTAGAGAGTGGCCAGTCCAATCTGGTAGAAGGGCGGTCAGACCGCCAGGTGCCCAGTTAATGTCGACATTGTTAGTGCCAACTCATGGCTAAAACTAGCAGGGATAGGTAGGTTTTTATTGCCTGTTATTGTCATTCACTGACAGTGATGATATATCATTGCTGGTTTGTAGCTATACATCACTTGGTTTACACGAAAAAATGTTTGTTTTCAAATGAAGTCAGATTAACACAAGATTATTTATACCAAAATTGTAGAGTTCAGAGATATCTAAAACTTTGTAGTTTATAACTTATTAATTAATTCGAGATTATTTTGTATCTGAACATCCAATATAAGTTCTTGTATCTATTAAACAATCTCACGTGGAGATAAAGTCATCATTAAAGTTGTAGTACTTGATGAGAGATTTATAAATTTATAGTTTAATTTTTTTTTACTTCAAATCATTTGAAGTGTCAAATGTGCAATACAAGATTTGTAAATTTAAAGTTGAATAATGTTGCTTATATAGTCCCAAATTGCGGCATAACTGATATGGTAAGAAACCTATGCACTAGGTCATTATATTAGTTCAAGTACTTAGAACGCGCATTTTATTTTATTTTTTAGTAGTATCATAAATTTTGTTTTATTTTTCTGTTGTATCACTTCTGGTTCTTAAACTATAAGTGTTAAGATTTTTTTTTGACAAATCAGCAGGGAAAGTTTCCTACCTATTTCTTTGTATTTCAATTAAATAAAGGTATGGGGTATGTACAGAAAAGAGAAAAGTACAAGGCAACCAGGCCTACAAAGAAAAATCAGATCAAGAAGTTATATCTCCAGAGACTAAGATGGACTTGCTTTGCTGGATTGGCCTTTGCACAAAGTAGGCCAAACTCTTCTTTTGACTGTGTTTTACTAACTGCAGCAGTAGCATTTTGTTGGACCATTTTGGGTTAAAAAACGAAGTGGTGTTTAGCAGATGTAGACCAAATACTTTCTTGCATGTACTATTTAAGGGAACACATTGGTTTCGACAATGGGCATAGATGGAAAAGACGCATAGATGGAAAAGACAGTTCATTTTTTGTACATCACAATTTGCACAACTACACCACTTCGTTTTTGTAACCCAAATGGTTCAACACAACACTGATGACCTAAGACTGACTCCAACAGTCCAGACCTAAAACGAGAGGCATTCCACCGCGATGGGTAGCGCACAGTGATAGGGGCGTGACCCAGAAAGTTCCCTTCTCCAACAGCCGATGCACACTTTCCTTGCTTGGCAAAAAAAAGAAAAAAAAAAACTTTCTTGCTTGGCCACAACCGGAGCTCCACGCCGGAGGCTGGCTGGCGGAGAGCAAGGACATCGGCCGCTGGGCTTTTTCTCCTACCTCTTTCTCTCTCCCGGAGGAGCATTTGTGCAGGGCAGCTGTAGATGGCAGGTTCCAGCTCCAGCGCACGCGGATCCAGCGCCGCCCTGACTGGATCTCCGTCGGGGGGAGGGGCAGGTGCCAGCGGTGTCCATGGCGGCGGCGGCGGCGGCGCCAGGGTGGTGGCGGTCGAGACCAGCCTACCTGCGCCCGCGCCCTGCAGGTTGCCGGTGCGGCGACCTCTCTCTGTCTTCCCTCGAGCAACAGGCGCGGCTCCGGCCCCTATCCCTCCCGGCGGCAGCGGCGAGCATGGCCTAGGCCGTGGCCTCTCCTTCCTCGGCTCCGGCAGACGCGACCTCCCTACCTTGCCTCGACAAGCTCGGCAGGCCTGCGAGCGACCCCATCCATGGCACCGGCAGATGGGCACGCGCCCTGTCCAGATCCCGCGAGCGCAGACAGGAGCTCCGCCGCTCCGCTGTTGGAGCCACCGAGCGCGCTGGAGGGGAAGGGGCCGCCATCGCCGTCGCGGGGAAGAGAAGCGGAGGGAAGGGGCGCCTCGCCATGGGCCCACCACTCCAGTGCTAGAGCTTTGCGTCGCCCTGCGTCCGCGACGCTTATTTGCGGCTCATCTCACTGGGCAGGCAAAATAGGCACCCTGTTTGGGTTACCTGTTGGAGGGTGTGCATGATACGCAAAAGCACTATACCAGACGCATTTTGGGTTTGGGGAGTGTTGTTGGAGTCAGTCTAAGCATAGATGGACAAGTTTCACCATAAGAAATCTTATGCTCGGCTCATGTCAGATTTATTGTAGTTGTGCGCTTTGTGATGCCATCATTTAAATTTTCCACGCTTATATCAGCAAGCTGAGGTCTACTTCTTTCTTGAAAGGGTCTCAATGGCGAGGCTTCTTTGGTTTGTTTCCTCGATTTCTTTTTCTTATCTGCATTATTAAGAAAGGTTCAGAGTGCAATAATGTCAACTCAATCAGCAATAAGTAACCTAGAACCAAGAAACCTTCAGAGCGCATCAAGAAATACCTTTGTTCGGTTGTCTGCATGCTACTGTGTGATGCAATCGACATACGTAGCCATGCGTTGTACTTGCACGTACAATATCGTATACAAAATCAAATTAAATGGGGATACGTTCCTATACGTGAAGAGAGAGAGATAAAATTATCCTCTCAAATTGGCTACTTGTTGGAAGTGTGCCAAACAGAGTCTTTTGACAAACTGCCGATGATGAACTCCCGGCCCGAATCACCTTGGTGGATAAATTTTCCTCCCATGGGATCATATGGGGTGAGGTCCTGATCTTCGCCGCAACCCTTTGAAAGCACTGAAATGAAAGTTTGACATTATCATTGCCACATATATATTATCCGGTGACATCAGAAAAAACGTGTTCTGGGATTTTTTTTTTTGAACGGTTTGGAAACCCTAGGCACCCAACAATACACTACTGCTGCTATCGAAATACAGTTTGTGTCTGTGAATTATGACGATAAGAATACGTAAGCTGATGTCAAAGAAATAGCCACTGAAGTTTTAGGCAACGGCCAGTGCTTCATTGTTTTCTCCATATATACAAAGACTTAAGTCCACATCATCAAGAAAGGTTCAGAGTGCAGCAATGTCAACTCAATCAGAATAATTAGCAGGGCAGGCATTTGTTTGCTAAAAGTGATGTAATTGACGTACATCGGCCGCTTACTGCTGCAGGAGAGAACAAGTCAGTCAACGCCTCAAGGCTGGCGTTTGATAGCACGTACTCCCTCCAGTCAGTTAATGATGTACTTTAAGTTTATGCTTATTGGGCAGTACATTTGGTTACAATCTAAAAGTACAAAGTTTATATTACAGTGTTTAAAATTTATTGGCCTAATTATCGATAAAGATATATTATAAATGTTCGACTCTTTTAAGTGAAATGCCTTATAAACTGAAGTTGAGACATATGGAGTAACCTATCGAGTCTATGACATTCAAGCATCCCTCGTTTATTTATGGGTTATATTTTTGCCTTTCTCCTGTATGCACATATTTTTACAGAGGTCAACAAGGCAATAATTAAATACCTTCCGTAAGAAAAGAATTGATGTATGAATGATTGTAATGGTATAGTAGGGTGTTGTCACAATGCTCACCGAGTCACGGGTCACATATGTACGGCCTGCTCCACGATGGCAGCGGAACGGAGCGGTACGGTACGGTACGACTGATCGTATGAGTAACTAACCTGTGTCCCGATGGAGTCATTGTCTTTGGTCCGAGGGTTATTCCATGCCGACCAGAGTAATCTTAGCATTGAAAAGATCTTTGAATCTAGTTTTTTAATAAATTTATTTAGAGATATAAATGTTGAACTTTTTTCTATAAATCAAATTAAATTTTTAACATAGAATTCGAAAACGATAAATATTTTGAAACGGAGGTACTAGGCTACTATGCCCGAGGGAGAGATCTATCCGTACGTACTTCCTGACCGTAAACTCACCTCACGACGAAGAAGGCCTAGGCCCTAGGGTATCATGCACATGCTTCACTTTGGTGGCCTCGCTAAAGAGGTCGTCAATGCTGGCACCCACACTGGCCCCATCGATGATAATGTGACAGGCGCCATCGCTTCCCGTGCAAAAGAGTCAAAGTGGGGACTTGAGGCGAGGAGGTAGAACGAGGAGATGACGATTGTGTGCTCGCCACAGCTATGGCACGGCGATGAGGAGGATTCATAGGAAGAAAGTGGCAACGACGCCATAGGGAGAAGGCGTCAATGTGATGGAAGGGGATTCGGGGCACAGAGATACGGTTGCGAATAGGGATGATTTATTAATTCATTTTTTAGGCAAAAGGAATTTTCTATCTAAACTCACTAAGAGTATATTTTACTATTCTCCTATAAACTATGCTTCACAAACCCCACTTTTATGTAGCTCAGAAAAAAAGAATTTCTGAAGCACACCTTTAAGGGTTCTCATCTTCTTTAGGGTGGAGAAGAGATGGAGAACCTCCAAACAGACCCTAAATATAAGCACTTGAATACTTCCCTGCCATCTCACGTGTATATGCATGCATTCCACTTGTAGAAATAGAGATTATGATGAACTTTTGAATTTGTTGCAAGTCAAAGATGGAGAGCGAGAAATAGTAAAACTATTGAAGGATGCAAAGATAAAGAAAGGGAGTATAACTCTCTACATGTATCATTTTAGAGAGAATTTTAGAAAGACTCCTGAGGATGGTCCTAGATACTTGCATGTTTTTTATGGAAACCATTAGAGCATTCCTAACATATCAATCTATTTACTCTTATAAAGCTAAACCCCACTCGCTATTTCAAGTTGTTCTCCTCATTAGTCCACTAATAGATGTATTTATACTCAACTAGCATTTACAATTATATCTTAAAAAACACATCATCCACTAATATGTATTTAATTGACTACATCAACATGCCACGTCATCTACTAATATTAACTCATAATTGTTTATCTCTTTGTATAAATAACTTTGTTCCAAATTGTCGGCAATTTTCACAGCAATATGCTTACATAACTAAGTCTATAAATGCGAAGGTGGACAGGCCGGGTGTTACTACGTACTGTTAGTGTGCTGCATCCGATGCTTTGTCGATCGATTGATCCTCAAACCATCATGCCGCCCTCGTTCTTTGTTTTACTGCTGCTGATTGCCCCTGTCGTCGTTAGTCAGCAAGGTAACCAATTATCTTGCTTCAACTTCATCGACCACATAACCTCGGAATCGCTGAGTCGTGCGTGCAGATTTCCTGAGCATCGATTGCGGTGTGGACGCCAACAACAGCGCCTACACGGACAAGTTCACTGGCATCTTCTACGTCTCCGACGACCCCTACACTGACGCCGGCGAGAAACACAGGGTAGCCGCCGATCGCGAGAGCTACTATTGGGTCCGTTCTCAAACGCTCAGGAGCTTCCCGTCCGGCCTACGGAACTGCTATGCGCTGCCCACCGTGGCAGGGACGAAATACCTGCTGCGGGCGGATTTCGCCTACGGCAACTATGACGGTGAGAACAGCTCGTCATTGGAGTTTGAGCTGCACATAGGGGGCAACCACTGGGAAACTTTCCAGCTGGGACCTGATGCTACGGCGTCGTTGGGCGTCTCCTACCCGCGCGAGGCCATCTTCGTCGCGTGGGCAAGCTGGGCGCCATTCTGCCTGGTGAATATCGGCCGTGGCACGCCGTTCGTGAACGTCGTGGAGCTCAGGCCGCTCGGGCCCGGACTCTATCCGCAGGTCGCACCCGGCCTGATCGTGTCCAGGTATTCAAGGCATGACCTGGGGGCAAGCGTTAACACATGGTACTTCCTGCTTCCAAATTATATACTCCATCTCCTAAATTATAAAGTCATTCAAGAATCTCGAAGAGTTAAAGTTTTTTTTTTTAATTTTGTTCAAAATTAAATCCAACTCTACTGTATAAGAGTTCAGAAAGGCTAGTTTGTAAAGCTTGGCGGGAGCGTAGGCGCTGCTTCCCAAGCAGAAAACTCTTTGATCACACTCATCTGTCAGTTTAAAAGACTGCATAGGAGTTCTGAGATCATCCAATTCCACTGCTAGCTCTAGCCTGTAATAAGAGGTAGTTTTAATTCTCAAATGGATTTATTAGGAAAAAAGAGTATCCTGATTTATTAAGGTATGCATGCATTGACCTTAAAAAGAATTGACTTATCTTAGTTCAAAACACCCCACTCATTTGCATGTTGAGAACCGGCTATTTTAGCTACAAGGTTAAACCAAACCATCAATTTAGCATTATTTGAATCTCTTCAAAAGAAGAAATTAACATGCACTTGATTGTGTTTATATATAGAAAAAATACAGTAACACTAGTATTAATATATCTTGTTGTTAGGGAGAGTATATTCAGTAGCTGGCTATAGAATAAATTATTCTGTAGCCACCTTTATTTATGATAATTTTTATACTAATTTATGATAGTGTGAATACATATTTACCATAGTTGTGTTACTACAACATATGAGATATCTATTGTAATTACTATAATCTTCTTAATCCTTTCTCAACCCTATATTGTTGTTCATCTCTTGATCCAACGATCAAGAATGGGGCCCTAAGCTTGCTAGCTAACCTAGGGCAACCTGTCGATATGTTCTTGCACCGAGATAGGGTTCTTTCTGGACGAATGGTTTATTTTCTAGTTTATCTAAGAACTAACCATTCTTCATCACATAAGCATGATAGCTATCTTTTGCTAGTTTGCTTATTAACCTCACAGATGTTCACCGTGAAAGCGTGAAAATTATGTGTTGTATTCTTCGGTTCATGATGACCCAGACAATTTTAGTCCTTGCTCCTAAAAAAAGCACTACAAAAGACTTGGCGTGTGGGCACTGTTAGGATAAAAACATGCGTAAAACTCCGTACGATAACTGCAATTCAAGATTTTATAAACTAAAATCCAAGATAGTACATTTCTTTTCTATGTTATTATTGGAATGTAATTATATCAGCCATACAATTTCCATTTGATTTGGTCAAAGGTATCCTGATGATCCATACGGCCGCTATTGGTGGGCTGTTGACACGGCTAATAATCCACGGTGGGTGAACGAATCGACCACACAAGTCATACAGCCGGACAGCATTTTCGCCGTGCCATCGAGTGTTCTGCAGACGGCCGTCGCGGCAGAGAGCAACGCTACCGTGCTCACCGCCACAACGTGGGAATATCACACGACATCACGGTTCATGGTCTTCCTGTACTTCGCAGACTTCCAGAACACCCAGTTCCGACAGTTTGACATCTACTTTGACGACAGTCGACTGGAGCCGGTGCTGAAGTCTTTCAGCCCCTCGTACCAGAGTTCATCCACTGTGTATAAGGAAGACTACAGGGCTAACGACGGCAAGTACAGCATCACTCTTGTTTCGACCAACACCTCCGTGCTGCCTCCGATGATCAATGCGCTGGAGATCTACCTTCGCGTCCCGTTTGAGCCTTCGACGACACTCCCTCGAGATTGTAAGTTCTGTCTGTCCAGCTTCCGCTCACACTCACACTCAGTCACAAACACGAAACCCTGGCTGTCGAGGTCTATGTGACATTAATGGTTTCAATTTTGATATTATTATTATTATTATTAGTTGCATATGTGCCCGGCATGGAGATGATGTCAAAAGGTTACCCTCGGGCCCAAATCAAATAAATCAACACCTAGGTCAAATTGTTTTAAGTCTGACCAAATTTATATATGTAAAAAGACTACTCATATTATAACACTAAATGTATAATAATAATAATAATAATAATAATAATAATAATAATAATAATAATAATAATAATAATAATAATAATAATAATAATAAATAATATACTTGTTTGGTGGCATAGATGTTATTATGATTTTCTTTATAAACTTAGTCAAACCTAAAATTGTTTAACTTAGGCTAATCCTAAGATTTGATTTATTTTGAAAGGGATGGAATAGTTCGGGTGCAATCACATAGATAAGGAATGCTAAGAAATGGAGTTGATTTTGAAGTCATAATAATTTTGACATTTATAATGTCTGGAGGTGGAGTTTGTTATAGGAGTATTTTACTAATTCAAATTCGAGCGCTACTCCCTCCGTTCTAAATATTTTGGGTTTTTTAGATTCATAGTATTTGCTATGTATTTAGATATACATGTACACTATATTTAGGCATATAGTAAAAAAAACCAAGGGAGTAATTCTTTTTCACCCGAGCTTTAGGATGCCATTGTGAGATGGGCCTAGCTATGTCCACCAAGCCTGACCCGGCCTGTTCCCACGAGTAAAATGTTCAGACTGGGCAAAGAATACCATCCAAGTCTTAAAAATATTAAAATACACATTAAGTTCCTAAACACACTACTAATCATACACATGATACCAAAATCACCAAATTTTTTTGTTTGGTGCTCTCCCGGTCTCCCCATTTGTCTTTGTCTTCTGGATATTGGGCTTGCTTCTGAGACAAGGGATCCATATCATGCATTTGACTTCTTTGCGAGATAAATCTTGGGTCACCCCTTCTTCTTCTTTTTGAGGAATTAATTAAAAAAAGCCTAAGTGCTCTACAGGCCTATGAATCAACACAACTAATATTATATGTTCTCTTAATCCATCGACAAAACAGTCAATAATCGAAGAAAAATTACATGCAAGGACTAGAGCATCAAAGTTTTCTATATACTCAGCAACTGAACCTTTTTGTCTAATATGAACTATATAATAGTATTTGCCTAATTTATTGGCTATGCTGGTGGTGTTTCTCAAATCTAGCAGAAACGGCTCTTGTTTACGGAGGTACCTCCCTCCGAATTATAAGTCATTTTAATTTTTTGGAGGATTAAAGTGTATTAAATTTAAGTAAAAATAAAGAGAAATTAAAAGATTTATTTGATATATTACTAGCCAGTTGCCACTCATTTTGTCGGTGGTGGGCTGGTAGCCTTGGGTTGGGCAGTGCTACCTCAACCTTTCATGACCTTCCCTGTTCCATTTTCCATTTTCTCCTTTCTGCAACGCTGGTATTATGGCAGCGTGCCGACTGCCCGCTCCAACATCGAGGAGTGGCAAGGGCCTCATTCTCAGCCTGATAACATCGCACCAAATCCGCACCAATCCAAAATATATATGTGCGAAAGTGAAACCCAAACTAGCTTAGATTGTGACTCTGTCACCTCACACTAAACCAAACCATATGTGCGCTCAACCCATTGAAATACGTATATTTTTCAACTCACCAAGTGACCGGCACCTCAAGCTATTATATATATTTAGTCGTAAGCACAAGCAAACATGAATAGACAGAATAGAAACTCGTCGCAAACTGAATTATCCACTGCCAAACCAGATCGCCCCACTTTAACAGGCCCCAAACCAAATCAGCACAACAACCTTTTTAGCCTGTTTCACCTTAAACCAACAGAGTGCACAAGCAAAACCAGACAAAAAATCAGCCTTAACCTAGATCATTGTCAAGTTGAATTCTCACTGAGCTGCGGCATTCACTGCTCCCTTCGTTTGTCGTGAGCACCCGACTGCAGCGGTCACCTATAGTGCCATACCTTATGCCCACCTCTTGCCATCATGCTCCACATAATATCACTTAAGTTTGTGCCAGTGAACTCTTCTGCAGCCAGCATGTACAATGGTTTGCCATAAGATTCTAATATGAACCTTTTTTCCTTTCCTTTTCCTCTCTTGTATATGCCCAGCTAGTTCTGGCTGTTATACTATAGTTCCTCCTCCTCCTCTACACCCGCGCCAACCCCCCCCAACCTTCTTTTTCCCCCAAAGATATTACCATCGTTTCAGAAGTCATGTATATGGGTGATTACACTTACTATAGCCCAGTTCCCAAACATTTTCTTGACCTTTTTTTTTTTTACTAGTTGACGCCATCATGGCTATCAAAATCGAGTATGGAGTGAAGAAAAACTGGATGGGTGATCCATGTTTTCCAATCAAATATGCTTGGGACGGTGTGAAATGTAGCAATGCAGGTGGTAACACTTCGAGGATAATATCACTGTGAGTATCTGAAGCATTACTTAGGAGGTCCTAACTATGATCTTAATTATATTATCTCTTATCTGTGATAGTATATTAGTGGTGCATTTGATTTATGTTGAATTCAAATTCTCACGCAGAGATCTCTCCAACAGCTATTTGCATGGCCCAATATCTAAGAATTTTACACTTCTCACAGCACTCGAGAATTTGTAAGTGTCCTCTTTTCATTATTTATGACCACGGACTCTACAGTCCATGACCTATATCACGGAGCCTTTTGTATGCGCGTGTGGGGTGGGGTGTGTGTGTGCGCGCGCGTGTGTGGGGTGGGGGGTGTGTGTGTCATATAGCATGTTTGCCATAACTTCATCATCATCTTTTTCGGTTAATTAATTAAATTATTCTTGCCGCTAAAATATCTCAATATTTAGTTGTACCTTCCTCTGTAGCTTTGATCAAGTGGCTCCAGCAAATTTAGGTTTACATAATGCAACTCGATAATCAATTGATGAACAAAAGCATATACCTGTCAGGACTATGTTCCCATTGACTGAACTATAAGGCTTTCATTTCCTACCACTAGCTTGATATGTCATAAATCATGGTCAAGCTTGATAAAACCTAGATTTTTTTTCCGATTCCCCCCCAAAAAAAATCCCTTAATGTAAAGTTACTATCTGTTTACTTTTGGCCTTGTTCAATATTTTAACTATGCAAATGTTACAGGGATTTATCTTACAACAACTTAAGCGGCTCAATACCTGATTCCCTACCAAGTTTGCCTTCCCTACGAGTTCTGTAAGTGTATATTTGTTGCAAATTATTACTAAGCTAAGGACCTTATCAGTTGTCTTCCATTTTCTACAGAAATATATCTGGCAACCAGCTGAGTAGTGACTCCGTATGTAAAAATTACACCGGGTCACTTATTGTCAGGTTTTGAGTTTCTTCCCAATATCCAAAGTGTCTCCGCTTCCATTAATATGCTTCTGAGTTTTGTATTGTATCTCTGGCTCTGACCTTCAAACAAGTCACTGTTTAAGACATTTTCTTTTTTTGAAAATATAATTTTCAGATATGATCATGATGGGTCTAAATGCAACACACCATCACCAAGCCCATCACGAAATAAAGCAGCTATCATAGCTATTTCAGTAGTGGTTCCTGTGCTGGTGGTAGTACTTGTACTTCTTGCATATTTTGTCTGGTGGGAGAAAAGAAAGCCTAATGGTATGCATCCTTTTGCTCTGTTCTTAACAGATATGTAATGTTATCAGTTTATGATAGAACGCTGTTTCTAATACTCCACCTTTCTTATATGATACTAGTGCAACCACTTTTCACACTTGGCTCAACAAGGGATCCAAAACCTGATAATGCTCCCAGAAGCATACAAAGTCATGAGGACAAGATGAAACAAACTGAGAATCGCCGGTTCACATACAAAGAGCTGGAAAAGTTCACTAATAATTTTAAGAAGTTCATAGGACAAGGAGGTTTTGGATCCGTCTACTATGGCCGTTTGGAAGATAATACTGAAGTTGCTGTCAAGATGCGTTCTGAATCATCATCACGTGGGCTTGATGAATTTTTAGCTGAGGTACTAAATTTCGGTGACTTAGTTGAAGGGGTATAATCAATTTGAGAATAATATGTGTTTCTGTATCTTGTTGCATAGGCTCAGAGCTTGACAAAGGTGCATCACAGGAATCTAGTGACTTTGATTGGTTACTGCTGGGAGAAAGATCATTTGGCACTGGTTTATGAGCACATGTCTCAAGGCAGTCTTTTTGATCATCTGAGAGGTTTGTGTATTTTAAGCCAGTTGAGTATTGATGTACTCTGTCCATCCCTTTTTAAGTGTCGCTTTGGATGTTCGTGTCACAAGTTTGATTTAATTTGTAGAAAATACATCCAATATTTATATCTCCAAATAAATTTATTAAAAAACTAGATCTAAAGATCTTTCTGATAGTACTAATTATGATATTAATCGATGATATTTATTATTTATTAAATTATTGGCAGTTGTTGCTTGGGAAAATGCAGACGACACTTAAAAAGGAACGAAGGGAGTAGGCATAACCAAAACCAACTATGTTACCTTTTCATTGCTTTATAATATCTATATATACATGTTTCAGACCTGAGAAGCCATCTTGACTGACTTTTATATAATTTTGGTATCAGAAAACATAGAAGCCTTTTGAAGGGGTGTCTAGATCTCTTCCTTCTGAAGTTCCTAATCCACAGTGACAGCATGGTCACAAAGTTTTTGCCAGCATCCGTCTTATATTATCCATCCATTTTAAATTTAGGACAAGGGGCGCAACAGGTAGTTTCCATGGCCAAAGAAGACATAGAGCTTGGCTGTGGCTGGCGAACTGAATTAGCAGTGACAGGCGTGTAATTGATGATCCTAGGACCAGTTCTATGGCACAGTAGGTGCCATGTGTAACCGCTTTCCTTTACTTAATTTCTTTTTTTAGATAATAGATACCTGGCTTCATCTACCAAAAGATAGAATCAGTCCAATTATTACAATGTTCTTATTACGATGTTCTTTTACAGAGTCCAGCACACAAAAGTTTATAATCAGACCGAAAGATAACGAAACAGAGAATAAAGTCTTGACTAATCATGACCAACCATCCATTGGAACTAAAAAATTAAAGAAGTGATGTCTCTAGAAAATGGGCAGCATACAATAGCTACCCCTATAGACCCTCACGCAGTTGTAGTCTTGCCTATTGCCGAATCCAGTGGGTTCCCCTGAATAGTACCTACAAAAAAGTTTTCAGTCTGTACTTATCAAAAACTACCTCTTTCTTGTTATCCATATGATCCAATATAAAGCAGACGCTGCTGTTAATAATAATGCATTATGAGCTTTACCACCCCCTTAGACCAATTATTAAATAAATCCTCTACGTTGTGAGGAGGCGATAAACCAAACATCAAATATACAGCACGCCATAAAAATTTGGCATAACAACAATAAAAAAGAGATGATAAATGCTTTCTAAAGAATGACAAAAGCTACAGCTTAAATCACCATTCCAGTTTTGACTAGTTAGATTATATCTGGTTAAAATAACACCTTTTTTTAAATACCACAAAAAAATCTCTATTCTTGAGGGTATTTTAATTTTCCAAATATCTTATGACACCCTGACCCTATTATTAATTAACACAGCATATATCGATTTAACCGAGAAACCTCCTAACAAATGTAAAGCCCATACAAAAGTATCATGTTCCCCTAGTAAGCTTACATCGTCTAAGGATGCAACAATCCTATACCGGTCCCGTAAGTTTCTTTCCACCAAATTACGGCGAAAGGAAATTTTGAGTGGGACTAAAGCCAGCACTATAGCTACCGAATCCTGCTTTCTACCTACTATGTTAAATAACGAGGAGAATTTATCTTTGAGTGGTTTTTTACCTAGCCTATCCACCCAAAACCAGGTTTGTGACCCATCCCTCACTTGGAATGAGCCGAAGCTCATAAAAATATCTTTTACATTCATCAGACCTTTCTAGAAGTAGGAATCTGTAGGCTTTTTAGAGCACCCTCCTATAGTTTTTTCCTTTACATATTTATTCCTCAAGAGTTCTTGCCACATACCATCTTCATTTATTAACTTGAAAAGCCATTTACTCAACGAACACTTGTTTTGTAATTCCAGATTAAGAATACCTAGGCCCCCTTGGTTTTTTGGTTTTCATAAAATTTCTCACTTAGCCAATTTGTACTTACATTTGTGACGATCACTCTGCTAGTAGAATCTCGATCTAAAGTAGTCTATTTTTTCTAATACTCCTTTGGGGATTTCAAAAAAAGATAACATAAACATCAGTAGACTAGAGAGCACCGAGTTTATTAAGACTGGCCACCCACCTACCGACAACATTTTTTCTTTCCAACCACTAAGTTTTTTCTCAATTCTATTTTTAATAGTTTGTCAATCTTTATTACCTAGCTTTCTAGTATACATGGGTAAACCAAGATATCGGAAAGGGAACTTTCTGATCTTACACCCGAACAACTGCGAATAAAACACTTTATAATCTATTGCATTACCAAAGCAAAAAATCTCACTCTTATGAAAATTAATTTTGAGCCCCGAGAGTTGCCCAAAAGTAATCAAGATCAATTTCAATATTAATTGCTTGGTCTACGTCATGGCTCATCAAAATCATTGTGTCATCCACATACTGAAGTGTAGACATGCCATCGTGGATAAGATTAGGAATGACTCTCTCAACCTGGCCCACTTCTTTAGCTCTAGCAATGAGTATGGCCAATATGTACACAACTATATTAAATAGTATTGGTGACATGGGGTCCCCTTGTCTTAAGCCCTTCTTTGAGTTGGTCATTGACCAATATTCACATTTCCTCCATGCGTGAATTGCTGCACCCAGGTACACCACTTTTGGGAGAAGCCTTTCATTCTGTGTTTGTTGTAGAAAACCCCAATTGACTTTATTGTACTCCTTGTCAAAATCTATTTTAAAAATTATGTTGTCTTTCTTTTTGGAGTGAAGCTCATGAATCATCCCATATATTTCTGCATGGTAAAAAGGTTGTTTGTGTTGGTCTTATTACCTTCTGGGCAACCACAGTGAGTCTATTGGTCGCCACTTTAGTAAAGATTTTAAAAGAGACATTCAACAAACATATTGGTATGTATTATTGAATGACTTTCGCATCTAAGATTATCGTTCCAAAATTAAGGCTATTCAAAGGCAAGGTTCCCTTGAAATTCCGCAAATAGAGCCATCAAATCATCTTTTATAAGATCCCATAATACTTGATAAAACTCTAGTGGAAATCTATCTAGGCCTAGTGCCTTATTATGCTCCATTTGGAACACCGCAGCCCTGACTTCCGCTTCCATGAAAATGTCTGTCAAATGCTCATTCTCTAGGTCAAATACTTGTGGAATGTCATGAATAATGTTCTCGTTTAGCTCAATATGAGAAACCTCCGATGGACCAAACAAAGTCTTGTAATAGTTGGTAATATGCTGCTTTAGCTAAGCATCACCCTCTGTTATATTGACCCCGTCCTCCAGCTGGAAGATTCTTGTCTTAAGATGTCTCCCGTTAGCCAACAAGTGGTAATATTTTGTACTAGCATCCCCCTCTAGTAGGTGCTTTTGCCCTTTGGTACCACTTAAGTTCCTCCTCTCGGAGTAATTCCGAAAGCCGCTCATTTAATACATGTTTCAGGTTTAGTTCCATAGTGTCAAATAACGAGTTTTTTGCTTTTTTGTCTAGCACATCCAATTTGTCCAGCAAAGCCTTTTTTCTTTCTTATAAGCATTTCTAGCATTCTTTGCCCAACCTCTAAGTAATTTATGAAGTCTCCTTATCTTGGCTTGCCACCTCTCTAGTTGTGTACCCTGGATCTAGACACTGTGCCATACCTCACACACCATATCACAAAATCCATCCCTGAGCAACCAACCCAATTCAAACTTGAATTGTGGTTGGTAAGCTGAGGAAGGAACATTTGTGTTAAAAAAATAGAGAAGTATGGTCTGAGATCTCTCTACTCAAAGCTTAAATAGTTGTTACCGGGTACTTGGACTCAAAATCCATACACATGAGAATCCTATCTAGCTTCTCGAAGGTCGGATTTTGGAGACAATTAGCCCAAGTAAAATTTCTTCTTTTCATTTGTAATTCTCTAAGATTCAAGGTATCAACGACCGCAATGAAAAGGAAAGGTCATCTATCACTATAGTTATCATTATTCTTCTCATCTGGTCTATGAATAATGTTAAAATCTTCACCTACAATTAGAGGTAATGTGTCCTTTGAACATATTCGCACTAGTTCGGATAAGAAGTTTGATTTAAGTTCCATTTGAGCTGGGACATAAAGTGAAATTAAATTGAACTTAAAGTCATCTTCTTTATGTCGTAATTTGAATCATATAAAAAAATCACCTTCCTCAATATGGCCAATGTCAAAAGTTAAAAAGATTTATTCCTAGAATCATACCACTCGACCGACCCCGTGGAGCCATACAGTGCCGGAGAAAATCTCTACTAGTGCAGGTATAATTCAAAGTAGCCTGCGGGAAACTGGCTCTCCTGGTCTCAGATAAGGCAATGAAATCTAGGTTTTTCTTTTTTGTTAACTTTGACAAGAACCTATATTTTTTAGTATCTATGAAACCGTTGCCATTCCAAAAAATTCGTCTCATCTGGGCACACTTTTTAAATTTTTCTTCTTTTTCTTTGACCTAGAATTCTTCAAATGAGATAAAGGAGTCTGTCGACAACCGGGTCACAGCCCCTATCCACTAAGTCCTCACTAATTTCTACACAAATTAAATTTCAAACTTCTAAATCCATATTCTCATCTAAGGAACCAACAGACAGAGCATCATCTATCTAGCTAGACTGCCCTTCTACCAAAATATGTTTAGACAAACGATGTGACTCTAAATCCCTGAAACTTTGCAAAGAAACACAATCTTGTTCTTCATTATTGCCAAGTTAAATCCCCAGAGCACTAGTACAAGCTAGTAAAGAAGAATCATAAAAAATAAAAGACAGAGGCTGGTTATCTTTACCTTTGGTAGAAGGAGGATCCATATTCCTGCATGCTTTCAACTTCATTGCCTGCTCCAGCAAATCCTGCTCCGAAGTAGCCGTATTTCTTTTACTAGCCTGCACTGGCGACACTGCCCCACCACTTAGCTCAATTGGTTTCTTAGCAGTACTAGCAACATTCTTGGTCGGCATCATGGTAGCCTTCCATTGAGCAGAACCATCCGTAGACAACCTAGATGGAGTAAGCAAAACAACAGGTATAACAGGATTCAGTTTTGACTTGGAGTCTTACCCTAATCCCTGTGAACTACTCAGTTGGACTGCAACTCCTACATCACCCACAGATTCCTGCTGGGGTGTCACATCGCCGGCGAGGCACTGCTGTGTCTCCATTCCCATGTCTATGTCAGTATGTATGCCAGCAGCAACCTTGCTCTTTTGCTGTCCATCTGGCACTACTGATGAAGAAGATTTTTTTTGTCTCTTGACCGGCTGATGGTTCGGAGAACTTTTTACCATCAATATCCATATTCTCCGGCTATCTCTCCTTTGGGGCTGTGTCATCATCATACTAGAGTCCATGTACTGATGAAGAAGATTTTTTTCTGTCTCTTGACCGGCTGATGGTTCGGAGAACTTTTTACCATCAATATCCATATTCTCCGGCTATTTCTCCTTTGGGGCTGTGTCATCATCAATACTAGAGTCCATGTCAATGACCTCGGGCTCACCCTCTGACCAGTCCGCCTCAACTCTGAACTGTAGCTTGTAAACATAATCCCCAATGACTACATCCACCAAGTCCAGGATGAGGTTAGGATTTAGCATGACTACTTTCAACCTTGCTCTGCCATGTTTCTTTGTGAATTTCATATCTACTGCCCGAGAACATCTAGGATTGAGCCAATTCCCCAAATAATAGGGAATTCTCACAGTTCTTTAGGCAGCCCCAGAACTACAACCAGACCTTGTCAATCTCATACTTAAAAACATCGTTCTCACCCACTTTTCAAACCGAATTTTTCCTTTAACTGTCTTGATGTCTATTGGACCCCAATTCACCATGTGATTTAGCACTTCAGAAGTAGGAAAATTAGTGATGAAAGCATCAGTTCCTTTCACATCAATTACCCAACTGTTTCCTGGTAGAAGATTGTCAAGTTCCACTGCAAGTTGATCTGCACTAAGAGAACCCTCCAAAACACATACATATCCACATGGTATTGTAGTCGAAAGAATATTCTTCAAATTAGGGCAGACCTTTTTGACATGATCCCCAAAGCAAACCTCACAGCTAAGTACTACAGTACAAACGGATAAAGTATGCCCTTTAGTTTGACAGTCATAGCAGTAAGGTTTACCCTTTGGCTGAGGTTCCCCCTTTCTGAGATGACTCTGGTATATCGCTTTGAATGTTCGCATTGCTGGAATTTGGTGGAGCATTTGCTAGCTTTAGGGTTTCTGATGTCGCTGGCGCCGTCATGGTAGAAGTCTGGGGGTGCTAAGTGGCAGAGCTCCTGTCTTTTACTTCAAAAAAAATCAAGGGGTGACTTGTTGCTGTCGGTTACTACACCGAGTTATCTCAAACCCAACAAGCAACTTGTGTGTTTTATTCATAATACTGTATGACTTCTGCTAATGTGTTTACTCAAGGATTGGTCTTCTTTTCGTTCTTAAGCTGAGCAATAATTCAAATAGAGAAAATTGTGATAAAACTAGGAAAAAATAAATACTCCATAATTTATTGAAATCGATATGTGAATATTTAAACTGTTCTTTTGTATTAACATTGAAGGTAAAAATGGTGCTGCTGAAGCCTTGGATTGGAGAACACGTGTACAAATAGTGCTTGAAACTGCACAAGGTATGCTGCAATGAAAAAACACATGAAGAAAACTGGACTTTTCTAATTAAGTATAAATCCTCCATGTTATGTGATCATTTTGGACATTTTCTGTGATATATAAAGGCCTGGACTATCTGCACAATGGTTGCAATTTGCCAATAGTTCACCGGGATGTGAAGTCTAGCAACATTCTCTTGGGTCGAAGTCTGCAAGTTAAAATAGCTGATTTTGGACTTTCCAAGACATATCTTAGTGATAGTCAGACTCACATATCAGCAACTGCTGCTGGCACAACTGGTTACATGGATCCTGAGTATGTCTTCCCCTGTGTTAACATTTTCATAACTTTTTCATGTCAATTATTTTTTAATGAGTACATCGTAAACATCTGACTTCGCAAAGTACGTGAAAGAAAACTAGTAAAACTCGTGCTAATATTGGCAACAGGGTTTCTTATCCATGCAGTTTTCTTAATTATTCGATAAAAATTAGGCTTGTCTGGTGTTGTTTTTTCTTGAACCTTCTTGTTACTGTTTCTTCAGGTACTACCTCACTGGAAGGTTAACCGAGAGCAGCGATGTGTACAGCTTCGGAGTAGTTCTGCTTGAGGTAGTCACAGGCGAGCCCCCAATAGTGCCAGGCCAGGGCCACATCATTCAGCGTGTCAAACAGAAGATTGCCACTGGCGACATCGGCTCAATTGCTGATTTGCGACTTAGAAGTGCCTACGACATCAGCTCCATGTGGAAGGTAATCGACGCCGCTATGATGTGCACTGCAGATTCTGCTGCTCAAAGGCCGACGATGGACACAGTTGTGATACAGTTGAAAGAGAGCCTGGTGTTGGAGGAAGCTCGCGAGAAGGACAGTAGCTTCAGAGCAAACCGAGAGAGTTATATCGAAGCTAAGGTGTCCACATTTCTTCCATTTGCAAGATGAATTTGTATTGGCCTGTACCTGGATTTGGTTCATCCCTGATGCATCCATCCCTCAACAAGCCTACAACGAGTGTGTCTTATGAAATTGTCATGTGAACACACACTAGTGTATATTTGTGCACTGTTTTTAATCTGCTTGTAAGGACTTGGAGTCCACGCTTGTATTTGCGAGTAATAAGGTTAAGTTGCAGCTTCACCCCATGCTTTGTATGTATTTTTAACAAATAGTACCATTTTTGGCTGTTTGTGATAGTGATGATAAAAATGCTCGAACAATCTGAAGCGAGGATTGAGAAATTGTGCCTTTCTATTCCACCGTACAGGGCTTTGTCATTTTCAATTATTTTCCTTTGATATCCTATTGTCACTGTTACTACAATTTTTGCTATTGTTAATTTGCATTTTCTGTGTTTTACTTCTAGAATTTCACAATGTTACTCTCTTTGCATTCCAAATAATGTCAATTTAATTTCCTCTTAACTTCTAAGTTTGACTCATGGTCCATTTAGTTTAGCTAATTCGATGTCGTAGACTTTAATAATTGTTACCGTACACCACGCATGACATGGAAATAGGGGCCACTTGGGCCTAAAAGCCGAGAAAAAGAGGGGAGCGGCGACGTGGGCCGCGACCACCCCAAACCCTAGGTGGTGGGGAGGCGCCGCAAGCCACCGCTACCAGGGGCGCCGCGGGAGGCCCCCCAGGGCCCACCTCTATGTGCTGTTATCTTAATTAGTATTTATTAGAGATATTTCAAAAATATTAGATAAATTTGAAAAAGGAAGGATCCGGTCGATAAGGTTTCTTGCCTTTTAGAGTCCACTCGAGACTATAATAGAGGATTGTAATCGAAACTATTAAGAAAGTAATTGGGTAAGTCCCATTATTCCTATTCTCTTGGCGCACTCTCTCTGTCCTCCCTCCTCACGCCGCCGCCCCCTCCCTGCGCCACCGCTGCCCACCGTCACCGCACCGCCCCTTTCCTCCCCCTCCTCTCCAATCCACTAGTCCAATCCACCCTTCCTGCCGCGTGTGTTACAACTGGTATCAGATATTCAGATCTGATCCACCTTGGATGGCGACACGATCAAGCAACTCTTCATTGACTTCGAGGGATCCGTCCTCACCAAAATTGATAACGTCACTGAGTGTCAATATTTCGTGAAAGCACCAACTAGTAAATTTATAGATGCGCATTTATGTCCGGATGGTTCGCTAAGAGGACACGGGGAGTATACTGGTTCAGGCGTGAGGCCCTACGTCCAGTTTGAGGGGATCGTGTTACTTAGCGCAGGTTCGTAGTAGGGGTTACAACCGGTTCGAGAGAGGGAGGAGCTTCCAAGTCTCTGATTGAGCGTGGTGCCGATATCGTAGCGTGAGTGGGTGTGTGTGACGGATTTTTGGTAGTCTTCTCGCTCTGTCTCTTAGGGTGGCTCGCCCTCCCTTTTATAGATGAAGGGAGGGAACGGCCTTACATGTTTCATGAAGAAAGTATGGGCGTGCCGTGTAGAAAAAGAAAGAAAAAAGGACAATGGTGGAGTGGCTCGTCTGCCTTCCTGGGGTCGGGGTGTCCTCCTTCCTTGCGTCGCCGCGTTGATCAGGGATGGTCGCCGGTGTGGTCGCGTCGCCGGAGTGTTTGCCCATACCTTCACAGTGGGCGGTGAGGTTGAACAGTTGATTAGAGCGATTATAGTATTGTCCCGGAGTTAATGACGTTATACGACACAGGAGTGGGTCGTGACGGATGGGTTATCCGGGCTGTCAATCAATGGGGCGATCAGACATCGAGCCACGCCCTGCCTTTGGTTAACAGTGTGGTCAAGAGCTGGGCCACGCCCTGCTCTGGCTAATAGTGCCGCTGGCATCTACATCCATGCCCTGCACTGATGCACAGTGCGGTCAAGATGCTTCTGGCCCATGCCCTGCACGGGGTGCAGATGGAAAAGACACGGTCTTGACTGGTCATGTTGTGGCGGGGTCGTAGCTTGTGCGTGGAGCGCAAGCCTTGGACTTCTGTTTCGCGAAGATGCCTGCGAGGGGTCGTGCGAGCCGCGGCCTCCCGAGTCACGACCCCAGGAGCCCTTTAGTCCCGCGGGGGTTGTGCGTCCCGGGGTCGTATTCTTGCTCCAGGGGCCGCACGACGTGGTTCGCCTACGGGCCTTCGTCGTGGTCCTCTACTGGGCCGTTGGAATGCCGGCCCACAAGGTCCGGCTTTCGTTAGACCGTAGGTGGGCTGGCAGTAGCGGTTTGCCTAATTCTGTTTAGCCGGAGGCCCAATAGGCCGGTTGTTTGGCCCCTGACAGTAGCCCCCGAGTCCTTGCAGGTGTGGGTCCACGCCTGCAGGGACTTGCCATTGAGGGGTTGTTTCGACTTCTCCAGTGGGTGCGCGCGAACGCACCCGCCAGGTTAGCCCCCGAGTCTCTGGGGACGTGGGCCACGTTCGTAGAGACTGAAGTGTTCGCTTCGGGGTAGTGGAGTGCGTCGGTTTTGGGGTGCGCGCGGCTGAACGGTTCGCCCCCAGCCATAATGGTACCTCTGGACCGTCGGTCAGCCGATGGGACGCGTCGGTCTGCCGGGCTTCGGAGCCCGCGTCAGGACTTATCTGTGGGGCGTAATGACAGAGCCACGGTTTTGAGCCCGGCGCCCGAGTTGGTGCGGTAGGTAGGCTGAAGGTTTCGCCGGGGTTGCGTGTTACGCCACCCCCTCGCACTGCGGTCGTAGGGGCCCGTGGGGTCCGTCAGTCCTAAACTTTCCTACAAATAGGAAAAAAGACGGCTTATACGCCCCGCACAGTTTTTTCTACCCCCTGTCCACCTCCTGCCATCCTGATTACGCCGCCGTCGCTGCGAGTCCAGATCTGTAGCCATGGCCAACTGGTCTTCGTCGGCGATCTCGTCAGCCGAGATTGATGGGCTCCTCTAGCGCGGCCTCCTTCACGAGGATGACTGGGTTCGCCCGGGAGCCGAGGAAGTTCCGGCCCCAGGAGCGGGGTTCGTGGTTTCGTTTCTGGCGTTCCACGAGCGGAGGTTTGTGATTCCGACTCACCCCTTCTTCGCCGCGCTCCTCGAGTTCTACCAGATCCCCCTGCACTGTCTGAATCCTAATGGGATTCAGCACATCGCGTTGTTTATCACTTTGTGCGAGGGGTATCTGGGGATGGATCCCCATTTTGAGCTTTGAAGGTATTTCTTTGCTGTTGATTTGCTGAGGCAACGGGTGCAGGGTGAGTCGGAGACATGGCAGGTTGGGTGCGCCAGTATCCATCTTCATGGGAACAGGGCGAGGGATTATATCCCCATGAAGATGGTTTCCTCCAACAGTGGGTGGCACGCCAAATGGTTTTACCTGCGGAGATCTGACTCTCCTCTCCCATCGTTTACAATGGATTTGCCCGCCGTTCAGCCGAAACGCTGGGGCGAGTGGGGCGTTCCGGCGGTGAAAAGAAACGGCTTCAGGATCATCTGGCCTCCATCGCGATACTTCACGAAAGGGGTCTCAATGGTCTTGGGCTGATCGGAGCTTACCACAAGAGGCGGGTGGCGCCCCTCATGAGGCAAACACTTCGCCTATTCGAGGTGGACCCAAACGCTTCGGTTGAGGGGACCATATTGCCCGTAGATACGCTGTCCGATGCGGAAGTCGCCCGGCGGATCAACAAAGCGTTGGAGCCGACGGTGGGCTCGTCGAATGACCGGGTCAGATGGACTTCCCGGTGGAGGGGTGCCCCCCAATGAGACCAGAGAAGGGATTCGTGGAGTTTGTAAGTCCCGTCTCTTCCCTATTCCATTGGTGTTTTTGCTTTTTGTCTTCCGGTACGCTAACCTCCCCTTTTTTTGACAGCCTTCCTACATTGTGTTGATGGGTCGTGGGGTGCCCCTGCCGAAGGGTCATCCGCAGCGGGCGGCCAATCGGGCGGAGAACGAGCGTCAGCGCAAGAGGAAGTTGGACGAGAAGGCGAAGAGAGATAAGCATCAGGCGTGGGAGGAGAAACGAGCTCGGGGCATCGACACCACTGAGGAGGATGATGAGGAGGAGGATGAGGGTAAGCGCCCTGGCTTTGATCTTTTTCAACTGACCATTTCTTCACCGTACGCTCTTTTTGCAAGGTTCTGATGCCCTCTTCGGGGAGGAGTCGGTTCCCACCTCGCATGTTTCGCGGGGACAGGAGCCCCCGAGCCCGAGAGGGCCGACTCCAGCGCGTTCCAACACGAGTGCGCCCCGGACCTCGGGCGACGTCGTTGAGTCGTCCGCCGCGCCCTCCGGAGGCGGCCCCGAGGTTGTTGCGCCCATGAATGTTGTGGAGATGTCGGTGCCCCCTGCGCCGACCGTGTCAACGGGCTCCCCGCCTGACATCGCGACACAAGCGGGGTCGGGCGACTCGTCCAGCGCGGCCCGAACATCTTCGGGTGCATCGCCTCGGAAGGAGAGGCCCTCTTCGCCGGCTGCTTCCAGGGAGCGCGAATCGTGGAAGCGTTCGCGGCCGGCGCGATCTGACGATGGCGATGGGTCCAGTCCTCGGCGTCCTCGGATTCCCAGGTGGGTTTCTTACGGAGCCGACTGATTGTTCATTTCCTTGTTTCTTACGGCGTGCCGCCTGACAAGCTTACCACTCCTTTGCAGGTGGGTGAGTGCAACGGTGCCGACTGATGCCCAAAAGACCTTGGCATCAAGGGGTGGGGCGCCGTCATCAGGAGGTGCGCCGGGCGCGAGGCCTCGCGCCCTAGGAAAGATCCCCCCGTGTCAATCTTTGGTGGGGAAAGGTTGCCTGGGGGGTGGCGGTGACTCTCCCCAGGTGGCTGGCGATGGCGGCGCGGCGAGGGACGCAGGAGCCGTGGTCTCGAGCGCCGCGGGTTCCCCCCTTTAGCCGTACTTCCCAAGAGCCGCCTCCATCAGCTTTGGTGCCCGGTCGAGAGGCACCGCCGCCGGACTGTCGTGGCGCGCGTCTGGTCTGTTTCGCCACTGGGCAGCCTCGGGTCGAGTTCCTGGCAGCGCGAGGGGCGAAACCCTTCGTGCTCGATGACCCAAGGGAGGAAAGGGACTACCTGGAGCTGGGAACCCATCTGGGCACGATCCAGGAGCTGCTTCAATAGGTGGGGACCTGGGTTTGCGAGGGGTCATCGCGCCTCAAGCTCGTGGAGGCGCCATTCGAGGTAAGTCTGGCTTTCGGTTATGGGCTTGGCGCCCTCCTTACAGGCCTTTGGGTCGCCCTGATGTCCGCGTTTTTGGTGGTTGCTCTTGTCAGTCGGTGATGGCGAGATCCCTTGGGAAGTCCTACTTCCTCCGTCATTAGTGGTCATCGTGGGAATTGCTCATTGCTAGGGCGAGCTCGAGCCAACCTCGAGTGGACGAGGCCAAGAATCACGCCGTTCGGGTCGAGAAGACCTGCAGCGAGCTAGCCAGGCAAGCCCGTGAAGTGAAGGAGAAGGCGAAAGAGCTGGCGGGGGAGAAGGAGCGTCTCCTCGTGTGGGAAGCGGTGTTGCTGAAGGAGCGGGACACGGCCCGGGAGGAGAGGGTGGCGCTGGACCGTCGGTGAAGACCCCGCAGGCCCGAGGTCGAGGAGGCCAAGAAGTCGCGGGGCGGAAGCCGCCACACACACTCGGTGGGGCCGACGGTGGAGGTGGCCCACCGAGGGCCAAGGTTCAGTCCCTCGAGAGTGAGGTGGGCTGCGCAGCGTTGAGAAGAGCGCGCTGAAATCCAGAGTTGAAGGTTAGTTATTGGATTTGATATAAAACTCATACCTTCAATCGGTCGCTTTTAACGTCCGTCGCCGTCGCATCTTCAGAGCTCGAACGGCTGCTGGATGGGGCGAAGGCGAACTTTGAGGCGGCGTCAATCGAGCGCGACCATCTGGCGGGGGTCGCGGAGATCGTCTGCAGCCAGCTTGGCGCCGGGCAGCCTCCGGGTACCGAGGGGTTGGTGGCCCGTGTGGCCCGGGTGACCGACCGGGTGCACGAGCTCGAGGTGGAGGCCTTCCGCATCGGGGTCAACCGATCCTTCGCTGTCGCGTACTCCCATTTTGAGGAGAACGTGAAGCTTGACGTCCTGTGCGGTGGGTACGTCGGCGGCTGGTCCGAGGGTGAACTGGAGGGTATTGAGGCCCGGGTGGAGCCGTTGTCGTGGGCCTTGGCTGACTGCATAGCCGGAAGCGTCCTGCCACGTAGAGGTTGATTAGTTTGTGTTAAAGCTTGGCCGTCGCGCCGGAACATTTGATGTATGGGGAAGACTATTTTTGCGCCTTACTTGGCTTATCGATTTTGTTGTTCTTTCGTTTGATTTTTCTCGTCGTTTCTTAAAGCGTGAGGTCGTAGCCTAGAACCGGAAAGGGGAGTCGGCTTGATTCAGGCTGTGGTCGTAGAGACGCGGGTTGTCTTGTTGACCCCTGGGGTCCGGTCCGTGTGGCATGCTGACCCTTACCTTAGTATTTTTGTTGAAAGATTCGCACTCTTGCCTGTAGAGGTGAGACCGCGCCTTGGGGTCGCTGCCTTTAGTTTTGAACCCGGTAGACGGTGCCCTGCCCTCGGGGGCGCGGGTTGTCATGCCGGTGCGTTCCGCGGGCTTTGTCCTTAGCTTTTGGTCTAGCCTTTGAGGCAAGAATTGAAATTTCAAAAAGAGTTTTTGTTTTATAGGTTTTCACGCGATGTCTATCTCTATCTCTACCAGCCTCCAAGTGACGGCTGTCCCCAGGGGTGGGGTCGGGCGTTACTTAGAAAAAAGACAAAGTGAAACAGCAAACATCTCTTTATTCGATAATCAGAAACTTCTTTACTTGGTTCGACAATGTACAAGTTTCAAAGGAACTTAGGGATAAAAGCGACGTAGCTATTCTATGTTCCATGCGTTGGTAAGGACCTCCCCCTTATGGTTCTTAAGCCTGTACGTCCCCGGCCGGAGCACCTGGTGTATGATGAAGGGTCCTTCCCATGGCGGAGATAGCTTGTGGCAGTCCTTGTTGTCCTGGTGTAGGCGTAACACGAGGTCTCCGACGCTGAAGGCGCGTCGGAGGGCCTGCTGGTATTTGGCGGAATGTAGCAGAGCAACATCACGGGCCTCGTCTACTTGGTCTAACGCATCTTCAAGGTGGATGGTGTTTCCCCGCTCGGTGTAAGCTTGTACCCTCAGGGCCCCATACTCGAGGTCGGTGGGGAGCATGGCCTCCATGCCGTAGACCATGAAGAATGGGGTGTACCCCGTGGCGCGGCTGGGGGTCGTTCGCAGACTCCAGAGCACCGAGGGGAGTTCTTCGACCCATCGCCCCCCGAATTTGTTGAGACGGTTGAAGATTCAGGGCTTGAGCCCTTGCAGGATCATTCCATTCCCGCGCTCGACCTGTCTGTTCACCTGGGGGTGCGCTACCACTGCCTAGTTGACTCGGATGTTAAACTCGTCACAGAAGTTGAGGAACTTCTTGCCAGTAAACTGAGCCCCGTTGTCGGTGATGATCGAGTTGGGGACTCTGAACCGGTAGACGATGTTAGTGAAGAAGTGTGCGGCCTCCTCGGAGCGTACTCTTGTTATAGGCCACGCTTCAATCCATTTCGAGAATTTGTCGATCGTGACAAGCGCGTGCGTGTGTCCTCCAGGTGACTTTTTTAGCGGTTCGACCAAGTCGAGTCCCCAGATTGCGAAGGGCCAGGTAATGGGGATGGTCTGGAGCGCTTGGGCGGGCAGGTGCGTCTGCCGTGTGTAGAACTGACATCCTTTGCACGAGCGCACTAGGTCCTCTGCGTCTGTCACCGCTATGGGCCAGTAGAAACCCTGCCGATAGGCGTTCCCCACTAGCTTCCTGGGTGCGGCGTGGTGGCCACAGATTCCCACATGGATCTCTTTGAGGAGCTCTGTCCCCTGGGAGATCGGGATGCACTTCATCAGGACATTCGAGTGTCCCTTTCGATACATGTCCCCATTTATGATGACGAAGGACTTAGCGTGTCGTGCGAGCCTTCGAGCCTCAGTTTTATCCGTGGGCAGAGCGTCCCGGATGAGGCAGTCAAGGTATGGGTCCCTCCAGTCAACAGGTTCCGTGCCCGCCTCGGATGCCTCATCGACAGTCCTTGTGACGAAGGCCTCTGGAGGGGTTTCTAGATAGGCGAGGAAAGTCTGCGACCCGTCCCTCGAGGGTCGGATGCTTGCTACTAAGGCCTAGGGGCCAGCTCCCGAGGGTTAGGGATCATCTCCTAAGGGTTGGGCGTCAGCCCCCGAGGGTCAGGGGTCAGCCCCCGAGGGTTGGGGGCCAGCCCCTAGGGGTCGAGCTTCTTCACAAGGAACTGGGTCGATGGGGCGGACCGTGGGTTTAAGTTGATCGCTGGCGAAAACGCCTGTCGGGACTGGCTCCCTCTTGGACGCCATTTTGGCGAGTACGTCAGCGGCCTCGTTATCCCGTCGAGGGATGTGAACGAGCTCGAGGCCGTCGAACTTATCCTCCAGCCGCCGGACCTCGTGGCAGTATGTGGCCATTTTGGGGTCGTGGCAACTCGACTCTTTCATGACCTGCCGACGATGAGTTGCGAGTCACCCTTGATCTCCAGGCGGCGGATTCCCAGCTCCATGGCGATTCACAGACCATTTACCAGGGCCTCATACTCTGCTATGTTGTTAGAAGCTGGAAAATGTAATCGAATGGCGTACCTCAACCGTACTCCGAGTGGTGAAATGAAGATGAGTCCAGCCCCCGCGCCTTTCTTCATCAGCGAGCCGTCGAAGTACATCGTCCAGTACTCCTACGCCACCGGGGCCGGAGGAAGTTGGACCTCCGTCCATTCTGCGACGAAGTCCGCCAGGACCTGAGATTTGATAGCGGTCCGTGGCAGATAGGTGATGTCGTGCCCCATTAGCTCGAGGGCCCACTTCGCGATATGCCCTGTTGCCTCAGGGCTCTGAATGACCTCCCCAAGAGGGAATGAGGAGACAATGGCGATTTTATGGGAATCAAAGTAGTGCCTGAGTTTCCGTCGAGCGATGAGTACCACGTAGAGGAGCTTTTGGATTTGAGGGTAACGGGTCTTGGTTGGAGAGAGCACTTCACTGACGAAGTACACCGGCCTTTGTACCTTGAGGGCGTGCCCCTCCTCTTCCCTTTCTACCACGATGGCGGCGCTGACTACTTGAGTCGTAGCTGCTAGATACAGTAGAAGGGGCTCCCCCTTGTTCGGAGGGGTGAGGATGGGTGGACTAGAAAGGAGACGCTTCAGCCCGTCGAGGGCCTCCTGAGCCTCGGGTGTCCACTCGAAGCCATCAGATTTATTTAGGAGTTTATAGAGGGGCAGGCCTCATTCGCCGAGGCGTGAGATGAAACAGCTGAGGGCCGCTAGACACCCCATGACGTGCTGTACCCCTTTAATGTTCTGTATTGGTCCTAACTTGGTGATGGCCTTGATCTTGTCGGGGTTGGCCTCGATGCCACACTGGGAGACGATGAATCCCAGGAGCATCCCTCATGGGACCCCGAAGATGCATTTCTCGGGGTTGAGCTTAATCCCCTTCTTGATCATCTTTCAGAAGGCTTTCTCAAGATCGGCGACGTGCTGGTCTGTATGTTTAGACTTTACGACGATGTCGTCGACGTAGACCTCGACAATTTTGCCGATAGACTTGCCGAAGCAGCTGACCATGCATCGCTAAAAGGTGGCGCCCATGTTCTTAAGCCCGAACGGCATGGTCATGTAGCAGTACGACCCTAACGGGGTGATGAATGAGGTTGCCTCCTGGTCGGATTTTTTCATTGGGATCTGGTGGTAGCCCGAGTAGGCGTCGAGAAAAGAGAGGGTTTCGCACCCTGAGGTCGAATCGAGTATCTGATCTATGCATGGCAAATGTTGACGGTCATTAATGTCAATTATAAACCATCAATTATCACATAACTTGGCATGAAATGAACCACAAAGCATAGGTATAGGGTTTTGATCTAATGAGTTCCACGAGTTTTGGTGAATCCATGTTTCTACAGGTACATACTGGAAAAGCTACCAAAGTTAACCTATATGACAGTATAAAAGTATCTCAAATGATGGATTAGAATGCACCATTGCGATGGGCTCGTCGAGACGATTGAAACGGACATATCATTTGCCATATTTGGACTCCCGGACGAAAAGATATCGTACCTGCAAGCGACACCTACATAGGAAGGATCTAGAAGACACCAGAAACCACCCCGCGGAAGGTGGGGCCCACCTGTCACAGGGGGAGACTGGCCGGTCCCACCCCTGGACCGGTCGGTCTGGGATTTCGGCCATTTTGGCCCAGTTTCGGCCCACGGGTTCGACCACCTTTGAGGAAGAATCTCAGCCGCCCGCCGATGTCGGTTTGATCCAAGGGCTCAAGTTAATTGCTCGGGTCTATAAAAGCAGCCCCAGACCCTAGGGGGAGACATCCCCTAAAACCCTAATTCATTATTCATTGGGATCCATTCGAGAGGCATCCCTTTGAGGATCATACTCTCATAGAGATCAATACACCCGGGAGAATAGGGCTAGACTCTTCAGTGCAATAGTTTAGTAACTTGAGAGCTAGGGTTGAGAGGCTTCGTTCTGGATCTTGTCATGGAGCTTTGGAGATCTGGTATATCTCTATATCTTATCTTTACAAAACTTATTCTTTAGTATATTTATCTTGTCTATTTATTTCTATGCCTTATTTGTATGGTTAGTGTAGTTATTGCATCTTAGCATAGTATCTCCGCCTGTATTAGGTGCTCTAGTTATCATATGTGGCTAGAGTAGTAATCGATAGTGTAGACATGGTGTCTAGGCTATAGGTTACCTGAGGTTGCACCCAATTCTTACAGTTAGTTGTGGTAGCCCATAGGGGTGACAGCTCTATGTGGCCTCCATATTCCACCACGTTGGAGTTGGAGTTTCGTAGAGCTTTTGGCAGCCTTCCCCAACTACTTCTTTCTCATCTATTCGAGAGTTAGAAAGGTACTGCTGCTCCGAAGTGCTATTGTTGTGCTATACTTACCCATGCATTAGTTACATTCTAGTGTCAACTAGAATAGAACCCGAGTAATAGAGAAGTACATAGGAACCTTGAACTCTCCCGTTGGCCTCTCAATTTAGTTGACTATACATATACTATAGGATTCTTCTTTGTGTGTGACATTATGCATAACTCTTATCATTTACCACTTACCCCTGCTTAGGTCTAGTTGGTATACTAGTTAGTAGATACATGATGGTGAACTATCAATGTCTTTAGCCATTGTTTCCCGATGGTAAAATATAAATAACGATACCCGAAATACTCACGGTAAAATGCTACAATGATATTTGATCTATGCGCTTGCGATACTATTTCTATATTCTAAATGGTGGCATGATTTAATACCACACCTCTTGGTGTTATTGCTGAGGATGACAACTTGGCGTTCTAGTAGCGATGCTATGTCCACAAGCATTTTTAGCGCCGTAGCTAGACATAACATTAAGAGGTGTCAACAAGCATTTTTGGTGCCGTTGCCAGGGAAACAATTGGTGTAAAGATTTTGATATTGATCTTGATGTCGGCTAACTTAGTGTACCTCTAGCTTTAGTAGGATTACCCCTGTGTTTGTTGAGTTGTGGAAGAAGCAAGAAATCAATTGTTCAACCTTCTGGCGACATTTCACAAGAACAAGACAAGGGATATATTAAGGAATCCAAGGTGTCTGAACATTTATGATCCATCAACAATGGAGCCCTGCCATTTCACAGGTTCGTATAAACATATATTACTCTAACCATGTGTAGATTGGAGAAAAGATCATCGTCACAAGAATTCGAATCTCATCATGTGTGACGAACAAAGATCCTGCACTACTCACAGAGTCCATTGTGAGTCATGGTAAGTATGATCAAGAAAGGTGAGATAGTCTTGCTCATGGACTTTAAACTTAATGAGTAGTTATCATGTTGCATTCCACTGTATGTTTGCTTTGAACAATCCATGCATCTACTCTATCTCATATCATATCCATAGCATAATTAGTTCTTTGCACACATGCATAGCACTTGCATCTCTACTTAAAAATGAAAAAAAATATTCTCACCATACATGATCATGCTTTTATCTCTATTTGAGTAAATATCTATGTGCTCCCATGCTACCTTTGTTTGCTATTGTATGCTTAGGTTTTGAAGTATTTTCATACACCTTTTAAATTAAGCATGGTGCTTGGTTTAATATGCCTTCCTGAATTAAATTAGACATGGTGTCTAGTTTAATTTTTGAGTCATAAGGCATGCCGATGTTTACTTCTAAAAAGCTTTTAAATTAAGCGTGGTGCTTAGGTTAAAATGCTTTCCTAAATCAAATTAGACGTGGTATCTAGGTTAATTTTTGAACCAACAGTATCCTTTAGTAGATATAGGTCATTTTGTTGGACTAACCCCTGCGCAGGAAACTCTCAAATTCAATGCGGGTAAGTCTTGAGATGAATTCATATCAGAGATGAATCAAGGTAGACAATAACTTGGTGCAAAGAAGTCACAACTCATCCTTTAGAGAGAAGAACTGTAAGTATCAAACTTTATTCACCTGATCTTTTTCTTTGCAAGTTACTATTATCTTGGACCATGCAAGAATGCGACAAAAAAAATACAAAACATGATAAACAAAATCTATGCTAAATGTGATCCTAAAACCATCTTTTCATTAGTGTAGATAAAAATGGACAACAACCCATGTTTCAAATTTGTTGCAATCCTTCGGGTATGTGTCCATTAACATTTTTATAGGAAAGAAAGAATAAATGTATGTTCATGGTTGTAAACAAAAAAGAAGGAGAACAAGTGTATAGAAAGGACCAAGATAGAAAAAAATCAATGTGAGAACACTTCAACATCTTCTACACTTCACCATGACAGTGGATCAATCACCCTGCAAGACAAAAGGGCCTTCAAGCCATTCACCATCCCAAGCATGTTTGCATACAAGTCAAAGGAACATAAGGCAAGTTTATGGTTGGTTAAGGAACATGACGTGGATCGTTGACATAGAACTGGAGTGACCCTTACTCTATCTTCAAGTGAGGATGGCAATGACAAGTAGGATTCAACTTTCCCTATATAGGCCAAACTAATGCCTACTCTCATCATCATCTTTGAAGACACCCAAATACCGACAACAAAGACCAGGATGACGAGATCCCACTACATCATAGTGTGCATCCCTATATCAATAAACTTCAGTCATCAATGGTGGTATGTCAATGGTGTCTCCTAAGTTTGTGAACAATCATGGAAGGAGGATGACACCCACAAGTCATTGGACATGAAGCTCTCATGCAAGTACAAATGGAGTTCTTTCCTCGATCATCAAGACGGCTGGTGCATCATCAAAGAAGAATAAACTTTCCACCTGCCATTAGAAGACAAAGAAAATCAAGGAGGAACTTGAGTTTGCAGCTTCAATGAACACCAGCTCATCAACCCAAAATCAGTGAAGATCAAAAAAAGGTTGATAGAAGAACATGCAACCGTCTTCATCCTCACCCCCTAGATCGGATGGTGTAAAGCTGCAGCTGGCAGGACAACATGACGAGGTTTCTAGAGGGAGTAGCGAGGAACATCATGGTCAAAATCCACATTCACTACGTCCCGACCGACTTCATGATACTAGACATGGGAGAAGATGATAAGACATCCATCATTCTTGGAAGGCCGTTCCTCAGCACCACCAACGCCATCATCTATAATGGATCAGGCCAAGTCCACTTCCAATTCCCAGGAGAGAAGGTACGTTGTCATTTTAAAGATTATAACTCTCCTAGACTACCAGCGTTGGGGGAATCGCTCTCAAAAGAGCAATGTTGAGGAGGAGGCAATCAAAGAAGAATCTACTATACCTAAGGAACATCCCCAACCTACAAAAAGGTATGGAAGGAAAAGGTAACCTTCTCAATCGAGTCATTATCACCAGGAGGTCTAGCGTCAGGATCTCCATCCTCGGGATCTGATGAAGCCCCCAGGAGTGACGACGATGAGAAGTCTTGTCTGGAGGACTCTAAACTCCGAACCCTTGCCATAAGATAACAATGGTAGTTATTGCACTTTTAATTCATAGTTAGTTTTCATCATCCATATAGAAAATCATAAAAACATTTGGAAAAAAACTCAAAGCTCCATATGACATCCGTATAGTGCAAACTAAAGGAGTGTTCATTGTGGTGGCCTAAAAATAAAATAAAAAGTAGCATACATATTTCCTTTCTGTTTGATAAAAAGAAAATTTAAAAATCATCATTGAGCATCTTGCTGCACTGTACACACTGTAACAACCTTTGAAAACCTCCCACAACAAACAATCCATGAAACGGCTAACCACTAATTGTTTATCCTAACCCGTTCCACGAGTTTTGGTGTTTTATGAGATGTTTGCTGCAGGGGTGACCCTAAGAGCTAGTCCACCTAGGAATCTTCATCTACACCACTTGAAGTACAACTTCTCGATACACAGCTAATCACTGTGTAGAGGAAGTAACTTCTGGTGGGATGAGATTGAGGTTCCCGGCTACACCAGCTCTTGTAAGCATGAGCTCCATCGAGAGGACTGCTCAGCTTCAATGCTCAACCACGATAACAACTAGCTTGGAGGAAGGCATCCCCTAGGTACCCAGGTAAGTGTACCTACGCGATTCTCGAGTCAGTCATAAAAATTGAAAAATACTAAAAATAACTGGGCACATGAAGGTCCATGCTTTGTAGAGTCTTTAAATTCTTATATAATATGAGTCTTCAAAAATAAAAAACCAAATAAAAATATTTGTCTAGATAGAGTCAATAAAAGGAAGCTCTTGAGATGATCTGAAATGATGATAAGCTGCTCTGTTACAACACCTTTGAAGTGCCTAGGGTTTAGACATAAGTTTTCCCAAGTTCTAGCTCCAACTGTTTTGACATGAAGATTTGCTCTGAGCCTGAAACTTGTGGGTTGCATATACTTGAACTAAGTCTAGGTATTTGATTGATCTGATTGAGAAAGCCTGAGCTGCTATTTATCTTGTTCTAAGTGACACTAGAGTTCTGGATATTTATCTTTTGAAAAATGCAAAAATATGATGAGTTCCTATATGACAAAGCTTATATTCCCACCAGAGCCCAACATGATGAGATAGGCTAGTTAAACTTCCACATACATGCTGCTTGTCATGCATTGAGTTTTGTCAACCTTTATGACCCTAGTGAGAAATTTGTCATGCTCTTGAATCAAGATCCACCTCCATATGCCCCACTACTCTACATTGGAGTAGGCACAACAACATGCCATTCCATCTACATTCATTCTAAAAATGTTTTCCTCCTACACTAGGAGAGAACACCAAAAATATTTTCATTAGAATAGCCACCCAATAAATGCTCCATGTTCCTGTTGCTCTCTCTCCAATATCTTAAATGCCAAAAGGAGTGCTATGAGCTATGCAAAAAGATATTAGAAAAAAAAAGGGAAAGAAAAGGGGAGAAGAAAAGAAAAAATGGACAAGTGTCCAAGTGCTAAAACAATGGGCACTTAGAGGCCTGACTCCCTAAGAAAGAAAAAGAAAAGGATAGTTCATAACCTCTGGCCAGTTTCAAAATTCAAAGGAGAGATAGGCATTCAAGGAGCTGAGTAGAATTAGGTTTCACCATATATCCACCATATCCATCCACCTATACATCTTGATTCGACTGTATGACTTGTTTCTCCATGGATCCATTATTTGACTTTACAACATATGCATTGTAAGTTTGCTCTTTCAAGTTTTCTCCTTACCAATGAGCTCCACATAAGCTTTAGTCATAGGATGAAGAGAAAGGCAACCATCATCACTGCCTTGGTGAGAATCCACAAATACCACATATACTGAGAGATTTGAGAGTGTCATACATGGGAAACTCTGAGTTTTATTTGAAAACCCTTAAAAACTCCAGAATGAAAGTTGAGCGAAGAGCTTGAGAGATAGTGCTTGGGTGGAATCTTTCTGTCTGTCAAGTACTCAAGGCCCAAGGAAGAGCTGATAAGCCCCATAGTCAAAGGTAACATGAGTAAGTTTGAAAGTCAGCTCGGTTATTGCTTAAGCTTGGAGGAGAATTTTTGTCTAAATGCAGGTATACTTTTGAGGAGTTACTTCGAGGTTGCGATAATGCTCTAAGAATTATGAATATCTACATCTATTTCTAAGTTTAGCTTTGCTAAGGGACTAGCAAAGGTTAAGCTTGGGGGAACTTGTTGATGGTCATTAATGTCAATTATAAACCATCAATTATTACATAACTTGGCATGAAATGAACCACAAAGCATAGGTATAGGGTTTTGATCTAACGAGTTCCACGAGTTTTGGTAAATCTATGTTTCTACAGGTACATAATGGAAAAGCTACCAAAGTTAACCTATATGACAAGTATAAAAGTATCTCAAATGGTGGATTAAAATGCACCATTGCGACGGGCTCATCAAGACTGTGACGGAACCGCCCAATTTATACATGATCAAGCATGAACGTCATCACTAATTTCGATGGCACACATATACTCTCACATGTATAAACCCGGTAGTTCACCGAGTGTCACGAAGGACCTCGGTAAATCAACTTCACAATCAGGATCGTACTCGATTAAGCAAATACATATCATATACTCAGAGTTCGCAGCAGAAAAGTTATTACAATAGGATAAAGAATAATAAATAAAAGTTTAGTTTTAAATTGATTTACAATAAAACAAGTTTGGAATGATTACCAAATCAGAGAATGAAGTGATATTGCTAGCTCGAATGACAATCTCCGGTGAAGTATAGATGAGAACATATATGGAGTATCCGTGCCCATCGACTTTTAACTAATACCTTCAGTAAACAAAGCAATTCACCTGCAACAGGGTGGGATAAAACCCTGAGTACAATTAAGTACTCCGTAAGACTTACCCGTTAGGGAGAAGAAATAAAGCACACTAAGGATCATGATAGGCCATATGTGGAGTTTGATGGCTAGCATCATTTGCAGAAAAGCTACTAATGCCATCCTTACTTTAAGTTTTAGTCGCAGTATTACTATTGAGCTATTTAGAACTATATTAGCACCTTTCTACATCATGTCATTTTAATCATAGAAACCATAGTTTGTGGATGGGATACCAATCAAAATCCTTACCTTCACTATCCAAGGTGTTCTTTTATCGCTACGTCTCTGCGAAAAGGTATGAGTTTCTCACTATCCGGGAGAGACGGCGATTCGAATCGATTACACCAGCTGGGTAAAGCCCGTATCACACACACCCGCACAAGTGTGTACATCACCCGCGCAAATCACCGTTCACTCTATTCGAAAGATAGGATTGAACTGAGTCGCAAAACTGATGGTACTGCATCCTCACAAGTCATGCCCGTTCAGCCCGTAGCCCGTAGTCACACAGGGTCTTGGATCAGTACCCTCTCCACCAGTTGCTCTCCTCCCAAAAATGCTAACGGTTCAAGTCCTACCTCGAACGAGCTAATCGGTTTCACAGTCGAAACGAGTTATTCGGCTGTTATATGAAGGTACGTTCAATCTCACACCTAGATCCAGAATACAGTACGGTCCTTAATCGACACAGACGGGAAAAACGTAAGCATACAAGACCTCCATGTCCTGTAGCATCACCATCACCAAGTCCCGTCCGGTCTCCAATTATTAACCACCTCATGATTTAAGGATAGCACATATATATCCCGTAGTATCAAGTAACCATCCTATATCTCGCGGATGATAGGAAATCACCCGACTTCTACCAGTCTAAGCATGGCTAAGCATTTAGAGAAAACGTCCTACACATACTAGTGGGATAGTATTTGGAAATAACTATAGATCAAGGTGATCATGCAACAACGGTTTCAACCAACTCCTATTTACTTAATGCACATTACACTAGACTTAAGGTGTAGTTAAGCATTTGTAAAACAAAGAGAATGGGTCATGCTCCGGGGCTTGCCTGTGTTGCAGGGAAGGTTAGCGGTTAATCTTGCCATCGACATCTTTCATAGAATCACCTTGTCGGGATTGGATTATCACGAACCTTCTCCGGAACTTGACCATCGTGATTCTTCTTCTCTCTCGTGCACTACACGTAATGAAATGATGCATTCTTAATGCTATGCGTGACATGATGCATGATGAGATGATTTACTTGGATAATAATAAAGGACAGCTACATAAGGTTCCATGTGTGCAATTCTCTTTCTCTGATGACAACACTGTATTATCGAACTCATTTAAAGGAAGATAAATATCATCTGTTTTCAATCTATATTGGGTACGTGCATATCTCTTCTCAGATAGAGAAGGCAAGGATTCTAATTTACCCTAAGCATACAAGCATTCCATCATGAAAGTCATTAATTTAACATACATCAGTAGATGCTTAACATAACAAGATTGAGTGTCTTGAGTATAACTTTCCTTCATGATACATTTAGAATTATTAATCACAAAAGCATGTCATGCGTTGGATTAACAGGTTTAACTTGCATTCATACATAGGAAGACGCTCCCTGTTCGCCTACACGGCCGTGTGGGCCGATTACACGGCGTGTAAACGCTACTCAATAGTCAACCGTGTTGGCCGTGTAGGCCGTTTAATCCGTTTAATCCCGTGTAATCTATTTTTTGGCCTATTTAATCAGACGTATAATCCGACTATTCGCTAAACAAAGGGTGACCGACTGTGTACCGTGTAGCGTGTAGGCTAACATTGAAGACGCTCCGTACAAGATGCATCAACCAGCTCTAGTAGAAGAACATAAGTACTTTCATTTACTTAGTAGATTAAACATAATTAGTGGTAGTTACTTGGGTGAGTAGATCATATTTAAACTGGCAATATACTCATGCTTGGGCAAAGAAGCATCAAGATCATTACTCAACTAATTAGTAAAACACTATTAGTTTAGGTTGGATATTACTTAATTAAATTCAAGATGCTCTACCCATGTGAACTATACTACTGAAGCTATTAACTAAGCTCTTTATATGCACACAAGGGTTACAAAGGTTGAAGCTCTCAACTAAAATAGGAAACAGAGACAGGACAGCAGCATAGCATCATTTCCTTTTAACTATAACTAGAGATCTAGACATCCAGTAGGGGTGTTCCTAGACTTTTTGGAAAGCTTATAAAGTTGTCTACAACTTTGTTATTATCACCTCAAACTGATTTAATCATTAATCAAGTCAAATAATTCAAAGAACCATTTCTGTCCAGGATTTGGACAGAATCTGACCTGAATCTATCATACTTATAGCTAGAGCTAGGAATCACCAAAATCAGTGATCCAGGACAATTTGGAAAGCTTATGAAAAACACCACCACTTTCTAATTATCATCAACAGCTGATTCCTAAGTTAAACAAGCCAAACATACACATCTTTCAGGGCTGCACAGATAACACTCAAAAACTGATTGACAGCATAAGCAATCTATAACTCCCAAACTACTTGTCCTAAAATCATGAAATTTTAGGGCAAACCATATATGAAAGTCCTCTACAACTTTTGTATTTAAACAATCCTCATAAAACACTATTTTGAAAATGTAAACTATAATTGAACAAGACCTGCACCTGCTGTCATTCAGCAACCAGGTGGGGTCTAGTTCATTACTTGACCACATATATACTACTAAGCATAATCAAACAAAAGCATAGATCATTAGTATCTTTAAACTCAGTTATTTATTACTAGTTAAGCTACTCATGAAAACATATTAAAATATTCAAGGCATGTGGATGACAAGTGTATGTTTTACTCATCTTTCATTCGCTAAGTAAGCTTGCAAAGAAGACATGCTTAAGTATATGAAGAGGATTAAACTAGCCATTCAAAGACTCATGTTATTTTTAATATCATGAAGACATTCTTTCTAAATTAAGGCAAGACATACAAGAGAGCGGTCATCAATTATATGTATCCAGGTGCCAAAGGAACATTTAAGCAAGCTCCTTTTCAATAATTAATCCTACACGTAATTTATAAGCATCTAATTGGATAAAGTAATTAAAGTGTCTAAGAACAATAAGGTGTGTGCCCTAGGTCTTTATTCATTTCCAAAAATGCCACACAGGTGACCACATGTTTGTTCTCTTTTTTAAAAAATAGAAAATCAATATACATGCATACATGTTTATATGCATTAGCAACATGAAATAAAGTAAGTAAAATTATTCACCATCCATTTAAAATGCTTTAGAGATAGACAACACTTACTCAGGTTAAAACGGTAGGGTTATCAAAATATAGTAAAGTATCACAAGAACCATGCATGTACTCATTATCCACTTAAGCATACCATTAACTTATATATAAAGGCTATAATTATTATTTTTAGGTGGTATTTCAAACAACTAGTTTGGATTTGATAATTTTGCAGGTGAAAATCATGACTATTATATAAGTATCACATGCTCAAATTTTACAAATTAATTATTACAAAAATAACAAAAGTTAATTACCAACAAGCATGTGAAAACAAGTTAAATGCAAAACTCAATAGTTATGTAACATATGGCCATGTTAAGTGTTATTAGGGTTAAATAACATCATGCAAAGGCAGTGGAGCTATATTTTCCATTTTTTATTTTTATTTCAGTTATAAACTAATTAAAACTATTTGCAAGGCATTAAGCAAGATATCTAAATAACTCATCCATATAGACTCCAAAATTCATGAAATCTTAATCATAGCACAAGCATCCTAGGAATGGACTCGCATAAAATTTTCACATTATTTCGAGCACTACAGTAGCAGTTATGATTTTCCCAAACTTGAACCCTGATTAACAAAAACATAATTATGCAGCAAAAACTTTACACTAACACAAGCCATATTATAACTTTACTGCATAGATCTACTCATGAGGATTCCAAAAAGTCCTGATTTGCTATTTTACGATTTTTCTACAATTTACTATGATTTTCCAAAGTTTCAGCCACAAAAGGCATACATGAAAAGGAAAAAGAAAAACTGCACTGTGCGGGACTATTCATATGAGTCACAGGATTCGCAGCTAACCCCCTCCTGTCTTTCTTTGAATTGCTGTGCGAGGTCCTCCTCTTCCTTCTTCACGTACAGAGCAGAGGGGCCGGTCGGGGCAACGGCGATTCCGCCGGTGGGGCGGTTGCCATCAGCGGAGAAGTGGTTGGGCGGCCGTGTGGTGATGAGCCGCACTCGTAGGCACCCACAGCATGGCCGGAGGTGGCTCGAGACGCCGAGCCGCGTGCAAGCAAGTGGCCTCGAGCCGAGCACGGCGGTGAGACTGGCGGCAAGTGGTCCGGGCCGGCAGTGGAGTGGCGTCACGACGGCTGCGCGGGCTGGGGCGTTCCCTGGCTAAGGGGCGAACTCGACCATGCACTTGGCTTGGCCAGAAGAGGCCTGTGGTGCCCCGGCCGCGGCAGAGCGAGCTCCAGCGGCCATGGCGGCTCGCCGAGACAGGAAGCGGCGGTGCGGCCGATTTCGGCGACCTCAGTCTATGATTGGTGGCTCGGGAGAAAGGTGGGAAGGTGTTGAAGCTGTGCGTGCGAGCTGTGAGGTGGCGAGGGAGTGTGCAGCTCGAATTTGGCCGGCGGAGAGAGGCTCTGCACGGCGATTTTTATGCCAGGAAAGAAAACGACGGCGGCGGCACGGTGCTCTAGCGTTTATGGGGCATGGGCGAGCTCTAAGAGATAGCCAGCTGCCTCGCGAGTACCTCCACGCGGCCAGCACGGCGTGGCTGCGCGCGCGGGAAGCACGGGGAGGCCGTTGCAGTGGTAGCGGTGCATAGTGGGAAGAAGGAAGGCGAACGGTGGCGAGCTGGCGGCCTCCTGGCGGCAGTATGGGCGACGGCATGGGCGGGAATGAGCTCTCCATTCTCCTTTAGACAACGCGACATGATCTATGGCGTCGCAGCGGCGGCAAAGCAACGGCGGCAAAGCAACGGCGAGGAGAGACGGCTGCTGCTGTTGCCGTTTCATTGACTGAAACCGACATGTTCAGTGCTCGCTAACTTACGGCTCAAGCAACCAAAAAGCAAAGCAAAAGCACCACAATGCTCTCCTATAGATGCACTTCAAACTTACTTAAAGGATCAAAGGCCAACTCGGTTTAGTTTGCAAACCACGAGTGGCTAAACATGACTAAACTGAAACTGAAACTCAGTTTCAGTTAGGTTCCAGTTAAACAGAGCCTCACTCATGCTGTTTAGCTAACATTGGCATTTAATTAAGAATTAACCAACACTAATAAAGCTCAACCAAATTCATGATGTCAAAGTAGAAACTTTGTATTAACAATTGGTGAACTAGTTTCCAAAATTTTATTTATAAAAATTTGCTAAATAAGGCTGCACAAATTGAATATGTTAAATGAAACCAGGACTTAGGAAAATTTTTGAAGTCATTTCCAATTTCATATTGAATTCAAATTTCAAGCTACCATTTGAGCAAGATAGAATTAGATTAGCACTATACCTCTGAATAAAGTTTGTACCAAACATTTTATACTACAATTTTTATTTAGGGCTCAACCCCAAAAACTGAAATAATCTATACTTGTACTTAAAACCATTTAGCAACTCGATAAAAGCATATGTGACATGTAAAACATCATGGAAGCGCATTTTGACAGAAGTATGAATATAAGCCCTATTTCATATCAAATTTTAAAACATCTTTGGTCATGTTTAGGATCATTTAACAAATATATATGTTGCACACATGACCTTACATTATTATATGCTTATGAATGAATGCATAATGATGCATTATGCTTAATAAAAATGCAAAGCAACAATGCTTAACACCTAGGGTGTTACAGAGACGATCAAAACGGACAAATCATTTGCCATATTTGGACTCCCGGATGAAAAGATATCGCACCTGCAAGCGGCACCTACACGAAGGATCTAGAAGAAACCAGAAACCACCCCGCGGAAGGTGGGGCCCACCTGTCACGGGGGAGACCGGCCGGTCCCACCCCTGGACCAGTCGGTCTGGGATTTCGGCCATTTTGGCCCAGTTTCGGCCTACGGTTTCCACCGCCTTTGAGGAAGAATCTCAGCCGCCCGCCGATGTCGGTTTGATCCAAGGGCTCAAGTTAATTGCTCGGGTCTATAAAAGCAGCCCCAGACCCTAGGGGGAGACATCCCCTGAAACCCTAATTCATTATTCGTTGGGATCCATTTGAAAGGCGTCCCTTTGAGGATCATACTCTCATGGAGATCAATACACCAGGGAGAATAGGGCTAGACTCTTCAATGTAATAGTTTAGTAACTTGAGAGCTAGGGTTGAGAGGCTTCGTTCTTGATCTTGTCATGGAGCTTTGGAGGTCTGGTATATCTCTGTATCTTATCTTTGCAAGACTTATTCTTTAGTATATTTATCTTCTCTATTTACTTCTATGCCTTATTTGTATAGTTAGTGTAGTTATTGCATCTTAGCATAGGATCTTCACCTGTATTAGGTGCTCTAGTTATCATATGTGGCTAGAGTAGTAATCAATAGTGTAGACATGGTGTCTAGGCTATAGGTTACCTAAGGTTGCGCCCAATTCTTACGATTAGTTGTGGTAGCCCATAGGGGTGACAGCTCTATGTGGCCTTCGTATTCCACCACATCGGAGTTGGTGTTTCGTAGAGCTTTTGGTAGCCTTCCCCAACTACTTCTTTCTCATCTATTCGAGAGTTGGAAAGATACTGCTGCTCCGAAGTCCTATTGTGTGTGCTATACTTACCCATGCATTAGTTATATTCTAGTATCAACTAGAATAGAACCCGAGTAATAGAGAAGTACATAGGAACCTTGAACTCTCCCGTTGGCCTCTCAAGTTAGTTGACTATATATATACTATAGGATTCTCCTTTGTGTGTGACATTATGCATAACTCTTATCATTTACTACTTACCCCTGCTTAGGTCTAGTTGGTATACTAGTTAGTAGATACATGACGGTGAACTATCAATGTCTTTAGCCATTGTTTCCCAGTGGTAAAATATAAATAACGATACCTAGAATACTCCCGATAAAATGCTACAATGATATTTGATCTGTGCGCTTACGGATACTATTTCTATATTCTAAATGGTGGCATAATTTAATACCACACCTCTTGGTGTTATTGCTAGGGATGACAACTTGGCGTTCTAGTAGCGATGCTATGCCCACAAGCATTTTTAGCGCCGTAGCTAGAGATAACATTAAGAGGTGTCAATAGCAAAGGGTACGGATCCTTCGGACATGCTTTATTAAGACCAGTATAGTCGACACACATTCTCCATTTATCATTTTTCTTTTTTACAAGGACGAGGCTTGCTAGCCACTTGGGATGGTGCACCTCCCTGATGAATCTGGCCGCCAAGAGCCTCTTGAGCTCCTCGCCGATGACTTTCGCCTTACGTCGTCGAAGCGCCGCAGTCGCTACCTCACCGGCTTGGAGCCGGCCTTGATCCATAAGGCGTGCTCGGTGACATCCCTTGAAACTCCCGGCATATCCGAGGGTTTCCACATGAATATTTGCTGATTCGCGCGGAGGAAGTCGACGAGTGCGCTTTCCTATTTGGGGGAAAGGGATGCGCTGATGCACACCGTCCTTCCGTCAGAGCTGCCGGGGTCGAGGGGCACCTGCTTGGTGTCCTTGTCCGGCTTGAAGTTTGCCCCGGTGGGCCTCTTGGCGTCGGGGAGGTCGTCCCTCTCGGCTAAGCTGTGGAGGAGGTGAAGCTCTTCCGAGTTGATGATGGTGTCGGCCAGGTCGCAGCTTTGCATCTCGCACTCAAAGGACTGTTGCACCGACGAGCCAACCGTGATCACCCCCTTTAGGCCCGGCATCTTCAACTTGAGGTAGGTGTAGTTCGGGATGGCCATGAACTTCGCGTAGCATGGCCGGCCTAGCACAGCGTGGTAGGTTCCGAGGAATCCGACCACCTCGAAGGTGATGGTCTCCTTCCAGAAGTTGAGCGGTGTCCCGAACGTGACCGGGAGGTCGATTTGCTCCAATGGTTGCGCCTACTTCCCAGGCACGACGCCGTGGAATGGGGCCCCGTCAGAACGCATCTGGGAGCGGCTGATGCCCATCCCGTCTAGGGTCTCGACGTAGAGGATGTTGAGACCGCTGCCGCCGTCCATGAGGACCTTCAAGAGGCGCTTGTTGGCGACGATGGGGCTGACGACGAGGGGGTAGCGCCCGGGCTGCGGCATGAAGTCCGAGTGGTCGGAGCGGTCGAAGGTGATGGGGGTGTTGGCCCACCAGCGAAAGGTGGGGGTCACCGGCTCGGCGTGGTAGACCTCGTGCCGCTCGAGCTTCTGGGCCCTTTTCAACGCGTAACTTTTCGGCCCACCGAAGATCATGAGGCAGTCATAGTTGGCTGGGAAGACCTCATTGCCGCCTTGCTCCTCTCCCCCGGTGTTGTCCGCCGGGGGTTCAGGCTGTTTTTTCTTCTTCTCCGCCTTCTTAGCTTCTTCGAGCAGGAACTTTTTCATGGTTCCATAGTCCTTAAAGAGGTGATCAACCTTGTAAGCGTGGTTGGTGCAGGGCTCATTGAGCTTCTTCTTGAAGAAGTTTGGTGCCTCCTTGGTGGTGGCCTTCTTGCCCTTTGGTTCGGCGGCGGCGACGAATTCCGCCTCTCGTCGCAGCTTCCCCTTCTTCTTTTTCGAGATACGGTTGGAGGGGCCTTCGCCGGCTCCTTCCTCTCGCTTGCCCTTGCCCTTTAGACGAGCGAAGATGGCTCCGACCGCATCCTCTCCAGAGGCGAAGCTGGTGGCGATGTCGAGCAGCTCCTTCGTGGAGCGTGGCTGATTTGTCCCCAGCTCATGCACCAAGTTCTTGTTGGTGGTTCCCGAGAGGAAGGCGCTGATGACATTCGCATCCGCCACGTGAGAGAGCTCGGTGCACTGCTGAGAGAATCGCTTGATGTAATCTCTCAGGGATTCACCGGGCTCCTGCGTGCAGCTGCGAAGATCCCAGGGGTTTCCCGGTCGGGTATAAGTCCCCTGAAAGTGCCCGACGAAGATCTCCTTGAGATCCCCCATGAATTGATCGAGGCGGGAGGGAGGTGTTCGAGCCAAGCCCGAGTCGTGTCGACGAGGTAGAGCGGGAGGTTTCAGATGATGAAGGCCTCGTTATCCGCTCCCTCGGCCAGGCAGGCCAGGCGGTAATCCTCTAGCCAGATCCCGGGCTTCGTCTCTCTAGAATACTTTGTAATGTTCGAGGGCGCATGGTAACACCGGGGAACCGGTGCGTTGAGGATGTTTCGCCGAAGGTCCGAGGTCCGGCGGGAGGCGGAACATCTCCGAGGTCGTGGTCCCGATGTCGCTCGCTCGGGCTCACGCTCCGGCCGTGCCGGGGTCGTAACGACCACCGCGACGCTGGTTGTAGTCGCTACGACCGAGTGCTCCCGGTCCCTCTCGTTCCGCCGCCGCGCGCTGAGGGGGACAGCCCGAGCGTCGCGGGATCGGCCCCAACCGCTCACGCGCCAGGGGGACGTCAGAGCTTCGGATCAAAACGCAGGCTGATGATGCCCCCGCCCGGGGATGAGACGATGCCTAGCGACTTAGGGTCGGCTCGTGCCGCCGTGACATCGAGCTTTCCGTTTGCTGCTGTGCTGCGAGGTTGAGTAGCTCTTGTATGTCCCGCTGGGCCTTCCGCTCATCCGGGATGGCTGGCTCGGGAAGCCGTTGCAGGAGTGTCGCGGCTACCGCGATGTTCTGACTGGCCCGGGAGAAGAACAGCATTTGGCCAGCGTCTTCCTGGATGGGCGATGGACGTCGCGGGCGCGAGCCCACGCATTTCCTGCCAGTCCCGCACGGTGTACACCTTCGCAGTGTGGGTTTGGGGGACGGTAGTACTAACTTTCATGCCTTTCGCTGGGCTCGTGTCCCGCATAGGACGGGTTGCCCCCGGGGCTAGAGCTGGCTCGGCAGGGTCGTGTTCACCGGCGTAGCCGTGATCCTGACCCAGCGACTGCTCTACCGCCCCGTGGTCTTAATGATCATGCGGCGGGGTTGCCTGAGGGGTAACCTCTTGAATTCCGTGGTCCCGTTCCTTAGGCTCCTCCTTGATGTCGGCCATGTAGCACTCGTGGGAAGGATGAGTGCTCCCTCCGGCGGAGTCTGAGTCCGAGACCTCGCTGGAGTTGTCGGACGACAGGATATCCAGGACCGAGTCCCGGCCAAAGTCTGCCATCCCGACGAACTCGACCTCACTGTGTGCCGCTGCGAGTATCCCTAGAGCCGGGTGTTGATATCTGTTAACGCCCACTAAATGATCCGCAAGCACACGGATACCGTTGTAGCTTTATTCCAGAAGTATTCCAGGTTTCGTTCCACTGAGAAATGTGTGAGATCAACTACGGTCTAACTTAACTAGGGGTAACAATAGGGTGAAGATAGAGACTAGATTTAGATAGAACTAAGTATAACTAGGGCAACAATTAATGTGGTTGAGCGTAGCAATCAAGGTTGATGATAATAGGAGGGTAGAGAGGATAACTATGGTTCTCTTCTTCTAACTTGGGCAAGCCTATGTCTTCTATTGCTAACTGGGGACATTACATAGGAGAGACACCGACATAGGATGTTGATCTCCTTAGCAACCGCGTCCTACTTGGCCTACAAATGGAAGGTGGATAACAGGGCTGTCACTCCTGACCACCACCGGAATATAGGGTGCATCCACGATTATCCTAAGCCTAAGCACCATGCTTACACCTATGATAATACTCTACTCCCCCGAGGAAGAGAATAAAGCACTTAAAGAGTCGTGATCCAGATAAACAATATAGGCACAGAACTTACTTGTATCAGAAGTTGATCACCAGAGACATCCCAGGAGCAAGCTCAAGTAGAGCTTGATCCCGCCAAGGTACAAGCCGTAGAGAGGGCACCGACAGGCCGGCACCTCCTCCTAACTCTTCCCTCACTCTCCATCTCACTATTATCTAGAAGACTAGATCCTAGAGAGGACTAATCTTCTCTTGATGGCTGGCCCTCCCCGAGAGGTTATCCATTCAAGGGACACCTCCCGGTTAGGGTTTGAGAGAATAGCAAATGAATGTGTGTTTTCCTAGGGGGTCCTGCCCTCCTTTTAAAGCCCGGTGGGATGAACGTGAGCCCTTGGATCAAACCGACTTTGGCGGACGGCTGAGATTGAAACCCTAAGGTGGTGGAGCACGTGAGCCGAAGCTGGGCCCATTTGGAGGCTGAGCCAGACCGGCCGGTCTAGGGTGGGATCGGCCGATCCCACTCCGGGCCCGTTTGCGGTCCGCTTTGTCGTGGTGTCTTCTTATGTTTCCTGGAGTCCTCTAGTGCAGCCCCCGCAGTGGAATTAATATCTTTTCATCCGGAACTCCGAAAAAGGCAAATGATATGTCCGTTTCGATCGTCTCGACGAGCTCTTCACAATTTTGTATTCCAATTCATTATTTGAGGTGCTTGCAATCTGTCACATTGGTCCTTTTTGATAGCTTTTCCGATATGTACCTGCAGAAACAAGGATTCACCAAAACTCGTGGAATTCCATTAGTGTAAACCCTAAGTCTATGTTGGTGATCGCCAATGTGCCTCTTTCAGGAGTTAGGTGATGGGTAAATTTGGTCATTAATAGCCATCAACAATACCCCCACACTTAACCTTTGCTAGTCCCTTAGCAAAGCTAAGCTCAGAAAAGCTATTGAAAGATATGTATAAGTTCAAGCATTGTAGCCATCTTGATGTAACTCCTCAGAAGTATACCTGTATTTAGACAAAAATTCTCCTCCAAGCTTAAGCAATAGCTGATCTGACTTTTAAACTTACTCATGTTACCTTTGACTATGGGGCTTATCAGCTCTTACTTGGGTCTTGAGCAATCGAAAGATAGAAAGATCCAGCCAAGCACTATGTCTCAAGCTCTTTGTTCAACTATCATTCTGGAGTTTTTAGAGGTTTTCAAATAAAACTCAGAGTTTCTTATGTATAACACTCTCAAATCTCTCAGTATATATGGTATTTGTGAATTCTCACCAAGGCAGTAGTGATGGTTGCCTTTCTTTTCATCCTATAACTAAGGCTTATGTGGAGCTTATAGGTAAGGAAAAAACTTGAAAGAGCAAACTTGCAATACATATGTTGTAAAGTCAAACAATGGATCCACGGAGAAATAAGTCATACAATCAAATCAAGATGTACAAGTGTATGGATATGGTGGATATGTGGTGGAACCTAATTCTACTATGCTCCTTGAAGACATATCTCTCTTTTAGAATTTGAAGCTTGGCCAGAGAGTATGAGCTATCTTTTTCTTCTTCTTCTTTTTTTCATCAGGGAGGCAGGCATCTAAGTATCCATTGCTCTTGGACACTTGTCCATTTTTTTTCAACTCCCTTAGTTTATCTATTTTCTATGATAACTTTTGCATAGCTCATAACACTCCTTTTGGCACAAAAGATTTTTGAGAGATCATAATCAAGAACTTGGAGCATTTATTGGGTAGCTATTCTAAGAAAATATTTTTGGTGTTCTCTCCCAGTGTAGGAGCAAAATATTTTTAGATGGATGTAGATGAAATGGCATGTTGTTGCGCCTACTCTAGTGTAGAGTAGTGCATATGTAGGTGGAGTGTAAGTGGATCTTGATTCAAGAGTATGACAAATCTCTCACAAGGGTCACAAAGGTTGACAAAACTCAATGCAAGACAAGCAAAGCATATATGTGGAAGTTTAACTAGCCTATCTCATCATGTTTGGCCCTGGTGGGAATGTAAGCTTTGTCATACAGGGACTCATCATGTAAGGTTTTGCATTTTTCAAAAGATAAATCTCCAGAATTCTAGTGTCACTCAGAACAAGATAAATAGCATCTCAAACTTTCTCAATCAGATCAATCAATTGCCTAGACTTTGTTCAAGCATATGCAACCTACAAGTTTCAGGCTTAGAGCAAATCTTTATGTCATAACAGTTAAAGCCAAAACTCAGAAAAACTTATGTCTAAAAACTACGCACTTCAAAAGTGTTATGACAGAGCAGTTTTTCACCATTTTCATCTTTACAGATCATCTTCAGGGCTTGCCTATTTATTGACTCATATCTATACTAACATTTTTATCGGGTTTTACATTTTTAAGACTCATACTATATAAGACTCTAAAGACTCCAAAAAACATGGACCTTCATGTATCCACATATTTTTAGTATTTTTAAGTTTTCTTATGATACTATGGTGAACCTTCATGTGCTTACATATTTTTAGTATTTTTCATTTTTATGACTGACTCGATAATCACGTAGGTACACTTACCTGGGTACCTAGGGGATGCCTTTCCCCAAGCTGGTTGTTGTCATGGTTGAGCATTGAAGCAGAGCAGTCCTCGCGGTGGAGCTCATGCTTACAAGAGCAAGTGTAGCCGGGAATCTCGATCTCATCCAACAAGAAGTTGCTTCCTCTACATAATGATTAGCTGTGTGTTGGGAAGGTGTACTTCGAGTGATGTCGATGAAGATTCCTAGGTGGACTAGCTCTTAGAGTCATCCTGCAGCAAACATCTCATAAAACACCAAAACTTGTGGAACAAATTAGGGTAAGCAATTAGTGGTTAGCCGTTTCACGGGATCGGTTGTTGTGAAAGGTTTTCAAAAGTTATTATAGTGTATATAGTGCAGCAAGATGCTCAATAATTATTTTTTGATTTTCTATTTTTTATTTTTTTTATTTTTATTATGCAGGAAAGAAAACATGTATGCATGATTATTTTTGTTATTTTTATGCGACCACGGTGAAGACTCCTACGGGCCTTTACACACCATAGAACTATTCACATGGGGCTTTAAGTTTTATAATGCATGAATTATCTAACAAGATGAATGCATATTTATTTTTTATTATATATATATTTTTAATGCAATGCTAATACGGAAAAGTAAACATGCTAAAGAGAAAATAATTCATATAATGCATGAATGTAAATGTGGATAACTACCGATGTTACCTCACGGCAAGGGTTCAGATTTTAAAGTCTTCCGGACAAGACTTCTCCCTTCTTGTTGATTCCTCTAGCGCTGATGACGTGGAGTTTGTTTGGTTGGGTGCATGGGAGAGCTCCTTCTCCAAGCTAGCTCTTTCGGTGAAGACAAAGATTTCTATGATGATGCACTTTATGATGTATCACCTTCTTCTAACCCGTCTTGGTTTGGAGATTTGATTTTGCTTTGACAGGTCTAGGACCTCCACTTGTACAAAGTAGGGAATTGACTTCCCCTTCGCTTAAAGTGTGTCCTGCTCACAAAGACAAGGCAGAGATCACGTGCATGGGCTCTACTAGTGGAAAAACACCAGCAGAACCAAAACTTCTACTCCACATCTCTTGTCCTTAGTCACATGGAACAACGTGAAGTTGATGTTATGTGCTTTGTTCAACATTATCATGAGAGGTAGGATCAGAAGGTTGAGCAAGGATGTAAGATTTAAGTTCATTAGGCTACAAGAGTTGAAGTGCTTAACACAAGGAAGGATTGTCTATCTATACATGATGTGTCGATTTTTACATGATCATGACTATCATCTTCCAAGCATAAGATATGCAACTTTTTAGCTTATTTGGTTAAAGCTATGGATCAAGATAGTGATGCTATGAATAACTTTCAAGAACTAGACATGTTGAGTTAATCAAGATTGATCATGGATAATTATTACTCAAACATGTTAAGTTCTTTATTCATGTTCATACCAAAACCAAGGAGAAGCATTTTAAGTAGTGACCATTTACCTTTGGATGTTACCTTCATCATTGGAGCACGATGACACCATGTGATGAAGAGTAGATGACTCTTGATGGTCCTTTTATTTTGCTCGATGCTTTCCTTGTTTGGTCAACCTCACATCTCAGTTCATAGTTTCTCTTGTTCCTAGATGGTGCTCTTTTTATCGTGTCATCTTTTTGCTCTTTGCGGATTTTTATGCCTACACAGGATTAGTGGACAACACATACCCGAAGGAATATACCGATTTGAACGGGGGATTGTTATCTCTAATTTATGTGCATTAGCTCTATGCTATTAGAAAGATGGGTTTAGGATTATCTTAGCATAGTTTTTTCTTATATTTTATGCAACCATGGTTCAAGACAAAGGTAACTTGCAGTTGAAGACAAAGTGAATGATCTTTGATACTTACAGTCCTTCCATTAATGATGAATGAGCTGTGTCTTCATTGTGTAAAGTTATTGGAGTTTGTCATGTGCCTTGCTTCATCTCTGATTTGAATTCATCTCTTGACTTACCCAGATTGAATTTGGAATTTGCCTGCAGGGGTTAGTCCAACAAAATATCTAGTGTCTACTAAAACATATTTTTAGTTCAAGAACCAACCTAGACACCACGTCTAATTTGATTCAGGAAGGCATTTCAACCTAAGCACCAGGCTTAATTTAAAAGCCTTTAGAAGCAATATCAGCACACCTCTTGGTTCAAGATCAAACTAGACACCACATCTAATTTAATTCAAGAAAACGGTTTAAACTAAGCACCATGCCTAATTTAAAAGGTGTGTGAGAATACTTCAAAACCTTACGCATACTATAGTAAACATAGGTAGCATGAAAGCATTGTAGAGATTCATTATTCAAGTAGAGATGAAAGAGCATGATTATTATATGGCAAGTTGAGCATGGCTTAAAGGTAGAGACAATCAACATTAGCAACATGGCATAAGATTTTTCAGAGAAGCATATCCCCCCACACTTGAGTTCTTGCAAGGCAAGATCAAGTTTAGATGGATGTGATCTAATGTTGCATAATAATTGGTTGAACATACCTTGCACCATCGTCCTTCATTCTTCTTGCTTTAAACCTAGAAATGTTAGTGACAAGAATACCCGAAGGAATATTTTCACAATTATATCTCTATACTCAATTCACAAGGGCGATTCAAAGCAAAAGTGAATGTTTATCTTGTCTATCGAAAAGCGCTAGTTCTTGGTCAAAAGCTCATTTTTGGGTAACCTCGAATCGTGCTTCAAGATGGTGAAGTGGTTTCCCCTCCAACACCAATCTTTATCTACCTACCTCAAGATCCGCACATCGAGACTTGCAATGTTTATGATAGACATATGCATCTACAACCTCCCTTTTGAAGTTTTTATGGACAGGATGTATGAGGGGGTTGAAGATCTCGAGTGTGGTCATGGTAGAGAGACCAAGAGCTTCAGAAGATGTGTCATATGAGCATGGTTTTGATGAGGTCTTTTTGTAGTAGCTTCTATGCTCATTGATGTTATCTCCCTTACCAATCTCCAAGGATGATTCTACATGAATGTCTATAGGCGAAAATATTGTCTCCTTTATTTCATGCCTATGACTTTCATCAATCATATTATTATCCAAGATTTCCTTGGGATTAGTGGCTCTCAAGTTTGTCTTGACAATGGCTTCCTCTAGGCTTAGATGAGTTATAGGTTCATCATTTGAATCTAAGTCTAGACTAGATTCTATTAAGACTTCTTCCTTGTCCATCCATTCTAAACATTCCAGCCACTGTCATCACATTTCTTGGTCATCCTTGAGTCCATCATGATTCCTATGCTCTAAGTGTCTTAGTGGATCTCTAAGGTCATCATGAGACTCAGGAGAACAAGTGTCAAGGGATTCTTTGGGGTCAAGGATGGGTTTAAGGATGGGTTCAAATAAGACATCTAATGTGGGCATAGAGGGAGAGCAGATAGGATTAGAATCAAATTGATTTGCCTCTCCTTCTATGGCATCATTAGACATGCCATCCTTGAATTCTTCCCGAAGATGATGCTTTCTAAGAGATTCCTTCTTGAAAGGATTTGAATTATATTCACTCGAAGGTCTCTTATAAGACTAGAAGTTTAGGCTCTTCTCGACATCAAAATCAAGAGAGTTTTCTAATGGTTGAATTTCTTCTTCCCTTGGTGGATTTTAGGGTATGGATGGTTCGGGACAAATAGCTAAATTATGGGATTGAAATAAGTGTAATTTAGCTATCGAAACTTCCTCTTGTATTAGAAATAATTTTTTCTCTTTCTTAGGGTGCTCATAATGAATGCTAGGGTAGGGAGTCCTTCCACAAAGTTTATCAAGCAAAGACCTTGCTTCACTTGCAGTCACATGAAGAAAAGATCCTCTAGAAGCTAAATCAAGGAACTGCTTAGAATCCTTACTAAGGCCTAAGTAAAAGTATTGAAACAACACTGAGTCTGGAATAGAAAGGTCTGAGCCTGTAGTAAGGAGATCATTAATGCGATCCCATGATGTTTCTAGAGATTCCTCCTCTAGTTGTTTAAAGCTTAGAACCTCTTCCCGAAGATCAATCACCTTAGAGATGGGAAAGAATTTGGTTTGAAATTCAGAACATAACACTTCCCAATCTCCTTGCATACTTTCTACGGTTTTGTTGTACCAATGTTTAGCTTTCTCCGTTAATGAGAATGGAAAAAGTTTCCATTGTAGAGTCTTATCAGACATACCAGCAATGCGAAAGCATGCGCATCTCAGTAAGAACTCCCGTAGGTGTGAGTATGGGTTTTCATCGCCTTCTCCTGAGAAGGATTGTTTTTGGACAAAGTCTACCCAACACGGGCGCAGCTCATAACTAGATGCTAAGATAGGCTCTGAAGATTCTAGTGGCCTAAAGCTTGCGCTCGTGGGTTTAGCATATTGATTGATAGGAATGTGACTCATGCTAAACCACAAGTTGAAAAGAAAAGAAAAGAATGAAAGAAAGAAGAAAGGAGTAAAGGATAAAAGAAAGAAGGATAAAAAGGAAAAGAAAAGTTAAGCTAGGTTCGTAGCCAACTTAGCAAACCGTTTCCCCGACAACGGCGCCAAAAAGCTTGTTGATATCTGTTAACGCCCACTGAATGATCCGCAAGTGCACTGATACCGTTGTAGCTTTATCCCAGAAGTATTCCAGGTTTCGTTCCACTGAGAAACATGTGAGATCAACTACGGTCTAACTTAACTAGGGGTAACAATAGGGTGAAGGTAGAGACTAGATTTAGATAGAGCTAAGTATAACTAGGGCGACAATTAATGGGGTTGAGCGTAGCAATCAAGGTTGATGATAATAGGAGAGTAGAGAGGATAGCTATGTTTCTCTTCTTCTAACCTGGGCAAGCCTATGTCTTCTATTGCTAACTGGAGACATTACATAAGGAGAGACACCGATATAGGATGTTGATCTCCTTAGCAACCGCGTCCTACTTGGCCTACAAACGGGAGGTGGACAACAGGGCTGTCACTCCTGACCACCACCGGAATATAGGGTGCATCCACAATTATCCTAAGCCTAAGCACCATGCTTACACCAACGATAATACTCTACTCCCCTAGGAAGAGAATAAAGCACTCAAAGAGTCATGATCCAGATAAACAATATAGGCACAGAACTTACTTGTATCAGAAGTTGATCACTAGAGACATCCCAGGAGCAAGCTCAAGTAGAGCTTGATTCCGCCAAGGTACAAGCCGTAGAGAGGGCACGGACAGGCCGGTACCTCCTCCTAACTCTTCCCTCACTCTCCATCTCACTATTATCTAGAAGACTAGATCCTAGAGGGGACTAATCTTCTCTTGATGGCTGGCCCTCCCCGTGAGGTTATCCATTCAAAGGACACCTCCCGGTTAGGGTTTGAAAGAATAGCAAATGAATGTGTGTTTTCCTGGGGGGTCCTGCCCTCCTTTTATAGCCCGATGGGATGAACGTGAGCCCTTGGATCCAATCGACTTTGGCGGACGGCTGAGATTGAAACCCTAAGGCGGTGGAGCACGTGGGCCGAAGCTGGGCCCATTTGGAGGCTGAGCTAGACCGGCCGGGCCCGGGGTGGGATCGGCCGTCCCCACCCGTGCCCGCTTTGCGGTCCACTTCGTCGTGGTGTCTTCTTGCGTCTCCTAGAGTCCTCTAGTGCTGCCCCGCAGTGGAATTGATATTTTTTCATCTGGAACTTCGAAAAAGCCAAATGATATGTCCGTTTCGATCGTCTCGACGAGCTCTTCACAATGGTGTATTCCAATTCATCATTTGAGGTGCTTGCAATCTGTCACATTGGTCCTTTTTGATAGCTTTTCTGATATGTACCAGCAGAAACAAGGATTCACCAAAACTCGTGGAATTCCGTTAGTGTAAACCCTAAGTCTATGTTGGTGATCGCCAATGTGCCTCTTTCAGGAGTTAGTTGATGGGTAAATTTGGTCATTAATAGCCATCAACACCGAGCTACCGAAGGTCGCGGTGGCATTGCGAAGACCGGAAGGAAATCTCCTTGACACCGGTGAGCTGTGGAGCAGCACCTGCCCGCGGCGCCATGCCGTCATCTCCGCGATTCGGTGGAAAAGAGCCTGCCTGTCCCTCGTTGGAATAGCAAGACCATCGTCCGGGGTTTGTTCCCCAGATGGAGTCAGACGGAGGCCTTCGAGAGCCTCTGTGGTGGTGCGGACGTCAGGGAGGGGAGGGGGGTCAAGGCCCTCCACAGCGTCCCCTCCTCGGTGACGACAAAGTCCAGGCTTTCGAAGCGTACAAGCGCTCTGGGAGCCCAGGGAACAGCGTGGCTTCCCACTCGGAACCTTGGTTTGGAGACAAAACATGCAAGGCCCCTACCTGGCGCACCAACTATCGGTGTTTCATCAAGTAGTAAATTTATAGATGCGCGTTTATACCCGGATGGTTCGCTAAGAGGACACGGGGAGTATACTGGTTTGGGCATGAGGCCCTACGTCCAGTTCGAGGGGATTGTGTTACTTAGCGGCGGTTTGTAGTAGGGGTTACAACCGGTTCAAGAGAGGGAGGAGCTCCTAAGTCTTTGATTGAGCGTGGTGCCAATATCGTGGCGTGAGTGGGTGTGTGTGTATGACGGGTTTTCGGTAGTCTTCTCGCTCTGTCTCTTAGTGTGGCTCGCCCTCCCTTTTATAGATGAAGGGAGGGAACTGTCTTACATGTTTTATGAAGAAAGTAAGGGTGTGCCATGTAGAAAAAGAAAGAAAAAGAACAATGGTGGAGTGGCTCGTCTGCCTTCCTGGGGTCGGGGCGTCCTTCTTCCTTGCGTCGCACGCGTTGATCAGGGACGGTCGCCGGTGTGGTCGCGTCGCCGGAGTGTTTGCCCATGCCTTCACAGTGGGCGGTGAGGTTGAACAGTTGATTGGAGCGCTTATAGTATTGTCCCGGAGTTAATGACGTTGTACGACAAGGGAGTGGGTCGTGACGGATGGGTTATCTGGGCTGTCAATCAATAGGGTGATCAGACATCGAGCCACGCCCTGCCTTCGGTTAACAGTGTGGTCAAGAGCCAGGCCACACCTTGCTCTGGCTAATAGTGCCGCTGGCATCTACATCCATGCCCTGCACTAACGCACAGTGCGGTCAAGATGCTTCTGGCCCATGCCCTGCACGGGGCGCAGACAGAAAAGACACAGTCTTGACCGGTCATGTTGTGGCGGGGTCGTAGCTTGCGCGTGGAGCGCAAGCCTTGGGCTTCTGTTTCGCGAAGACGCCCGCGAGGGGTCGTGCGAGCCACGGCCTCCCAGGTCACGACCCCGGGAGCCCTTTAGTCCCGCAGGGGTCGTGCGTCCCAGGGGTCGTATCCTTGCTCCAGGGGCCGCACGACGTGGTTCGCCTACGGGCCTTTGTCGTGGTCCTTTACTGGGCCGTCGGAATGCCGGCCCACAAGGTCCAGCTTTCATTAGACCGTAGGTGGGCTGACAGTAGCAGTTTGCCTTATTCTGTTTAGCTGGGGGCCCAACAGGCCGGTTGTTTGGCCCCCGACACCGAGCAACTAAGTGATCTGGGCAATCGTATATTTGCTCTGGAGATGGGGCAATCTGCTAACGCCACAAGGGATAGCTTCAAACAAACAAGGAAGTGCATGGCGATAGCATTGGAGGCGGCCGCCAAGAACAAGATGGTGGAGGCTGTCTGCGAATACATCTAGGACCAGGTAAAGAAATCCCACTCATCTACTATGTCTGAATTGGTAGTTGAATTGGAGAACAAATTAATGCTCGACATCAACATCAAACCCAAGGAAGAACCAATGGCATCGCCGGCACCCAACGCCTTTCAAGGCCTGGAGATCCGCCCATACAAATTATCGTTTGCAACATATGATGGAAAGGATGATCCACTACCATGGTTCAATCGGTGTGGGTAGTTTTTCAAAGGACAGCGTACCCCAGATGACCAAAAAACATGGTATGCATCTTATTACCTCACTGCACGTTAGTGGTATATGAGGTTAGCTCAGGATGATGATGGGCATATGTTGCCAAATGCGTCAATGAGAGGTTTGGACCACCGACTCATCGCAATCCATTGGGAGAACTTGCAGCACCCAGAAAAACAGGCTCTATCAATGAGTACACAGAACGTTTACTAGAGTTGGTAGCTCATGTGGGGCACCTAGACTAGTTACAATGTATTTAACTGCCATTAGTTTTATCACAGATAATATATCAGAAATAAATACATAATAGGATGATCTTTTAAGCAGCATGGAAGAGCTGAGAGGTCATTGTCGTTTTTATATAAACTCTTCTCATATAGTGAAGATCATTGGTTGGCATTCATAGTTTTTCCTATAAGAAGTTTTCATGGAAAAATCAGTATTGCTAACACAATAATATTGCGCCTCCTCGTTCAAACTCTTGGCATCTGCAACAAATGCTTCCCGTTAGTTCCATATGCACTATGAAGGATCTCACCTTTGATGCAATGAGTGGTGGCTGGAGGAAATGGGGGTTTTCAGGGAGTTGGTGTGGGGGGGGTGGAGCACCCCAAGATTTTTATGCAAGCCCTCCATACACAACTCCTTAATTATGTACTAAATAATCTAATTAGCAAGCTAATGATCTTATTTATATTTTGGTTCCATATTCTTCTTCCATATTATTAATCTCTAATAGCATCTTACATAATTAAGAATTAGGTCTTTATATTTTTCTCCGTCTTTTTATTCCTTCATATTATAATCTCTAATAGCATCTTATACAATTATCTATTTAATGATACTATTTGTGTTTTTTATTAAACATCTAGCTATACACCCTCTAATTAACTAGCTAGTTAATTATGATTAGTGATTTCTCTTGTTTGTTCTCTCCAAGTTGATCTCCAATGACCATATTATTTAAGATTAGTGTTGTTGTTATCTTCTTTGTTTATATTATTACAATGATTTTTTCTGACTTAGAAATTAGATTGATCAGGTGAAGGTTAGGGATCTGCTAAATAATTTTGTTCCATTTTTGTCTATAATATTCAGTGTTTTTCTTAGCTTTTAGTTTTCTTTTTATATTGTAACACGTACAAACGTTTATTTGGTTACTATGTATATACTTTTGCAGCGTATGTATTTTGTCTTCTATGATTGTTGTCGGTTCAAACAACCTCTGTCTAAATCCTAGCTCTGCTCCTAGATGCAGTCGTATATATGCAGCATGCAGGGCATGTTGCTGGCCATACTGTGATTCCCGGAGACCGAGGGTACTGTTTCTCTTCAGCTTCAATGGGACAGCCTCCATCAGGTCAATTGGTGGGTCAACTGGTGGAATGGAACCATCCTTGTTTTGTAGCCGATCGCTTGCCACCCCGCCCGAGTCACATGGGTCAATTGTTGGACGAGCATTAGACCATATTCTGTGGGGTCTTGATCTTGGCTAGAGACCCTTTGAAACCACCGGATGAAACAGTGACCATCTTGTGAGTTTTTCTTTAGTGCCAGTACAGTTCCCGAAATCTGGTTACTAGTCCATTTGCAACTGTAGAAGTACACTGTCTTTGCCAACTATGACGATCGATAAAATCAACAAGCTGGTGTAACAAAATGTAGCCACTGCACTGAAAAGTTTAGGAAACAGACAATGCTTAGTTCATTGTTCCTGATTCATACAAAGAGTTGTTCTCAAAAAAAAAAAAAAAAAAAAAAAAAAAAAAAAAAGATTCATACAAAGAGTTTTTGTCCGCATCAGAGAGTGGTTCAGACTTCACCAAATGTCAACTCGATCAGAATAATAATCAGTACTTGGTCATTTCTTTTGCTAATTAATTAAAGTGACGCAATTGACGTACATCAGCCGCTTGGAGCTGCTTGGTGTTCGGTACTTCTACAACCCCAAACGGGCATAAAATATTGATGTCATAGTGTACTTAATTAATTATACCTTGGACTTTAGAGTAGCACATTACATATTGATGATCGAGTCTATAATGCACATATATTTTTGCATAGATCAACAAGGAGATGATACTACATACAATACAAATACACCTTTCATCGGTACGGAAGCAAGCACCTTTGATCGGGTACGGAAGCAAGCATCATCGGGTACAGAAGCAAGCACCACTTGTGGCCAAACCGCCAAAGTAGTAGTATTAAAATATATGTCTCAGCGGACAATCGTCCCCACTTAACCAAGAGAAGACTTTCCTTTCGACAGTGGATGTTCCTGGTCCAAGTTGATACTTTCATCCATGAAACATTAATAATCATTTCTCGTGTTGGACTTTTTGGTACAATAAAAATGCCTTTTAACATATATATATCAGTGCTATTTAGATCCATTAGCGTAAAATTAACAACAAAAATTAGTATGAAATGATCCTAACAGACATGCTAATAAACCTACTAATTATTAGCTGGAGAGCTTCTAACTATTAGTTCAATTAGCAAGTTTGGAATTGCTAATAGGTCATAATACTTCATATACACATCCTATACTCCTATAATCCTAAGACCCACAAAGGGGCTCAGACCAATCAGATTTCGTCATTTGCGAAAAGTGACGTCAGCTTACGTCACGTTTTCAGTTTTCCCCACCGCTTCTCCCCACCAGCGCACTTTCCCTTGCGTCGTCTCGGCTGCCGTCGCGCCGCACCGCACCGCGCCGCTGTGGCTCCGCTGCCCCGAGTAACCACTGCTGTTGAGCGCCGGATCCGTGCGGGTCGTGGTGTGGTGCGTTGGGCCCTTATTTGGTCGAAGGCTATTCCGGATGGGTCGAAGGCGGCTCCGGATGGAATCCGGGCGTCGTCGTTCCGCTGACCTAGGTCTGTGGCTGAATTCGCCTCCGGATGGAAGTCGCGCTTCGGTCCATTGGTGCCGGTGGCCGTGGAGCTCAAATCTGGAGCCACTTCCACTCCGCCTGGTGCGTCATTCCTTCTCCCTTCCCTTCTTTTGGTTAGGACTCAATGTGTCAGTTACAGGGTGCGTGAAACTGACATCAGTTTCATCTTTGCTGTTAACTAGGCATACTTATTGCTGCATATATCAAGGGTCTTCGTTGGTGTATATATGTTTCCTGAGGTTGTCCTATTGGAATTCCAAAAGATTTGTTACTCAAGCGAAGGTTAGGGTTTCAAGGATTTCATCTTATGTTTTTCTGAGATAATTTCTTATTAACTGTCGTTATTGGATTTGAAGGTATATTTTGTTGGTGGATATGGTTTCAAAGGGTTCCTCCTGATCACAGAGGTTAGTTCTCTTGGATTGTGTTGTACGATTCTAATGGATTATGACCTAGAAATTCAATTTTGTCGAAGTCTGAAACTGTACTTGCTAGGGTCAAGTTCACATGATTATGGATCTATATTCGATGATTTTTTTTCTCCAATTTTGGTTCATTGCTTCTGTGAATTCTTTTGATGCCATTTATCCTTTAGGAACTACAATTGTCCTTTTACTACCGAGCTTCCAACTTGGGACAATCAACAGCACGCCAGCCTGTTGGAGATCATACTTCTAACATATTGGTAAGCCTTACTTAATGTTTTCTGTTTATTTATGCACTTTTTGTGTAAATTGTAATGTTCAACTTTTGCTTTACTGTTGACTGCTACTGTTCTATTTCATAAAATTGACTGCTGCACTAAATTTAATTTTGTTAGAAACTATTTGATATTAGTTGATACAAAGGCACAATATTGAGTTTTCTAAATGAATAAGATTGTTTTATAGTTGAGTTGGTGTTGGTTGTTATTTTGAAATACTGGATTATGTCCTATAAATTCAATTTTGTTGAAGTTTCTGAAACTGTACTTGCTAGGGTCAAGTTCACATGATTATGGATCTATATTCGATGATTTTTTTCTCCAATTTTGGTTCATTGCTTCTGTGAATTCTTTTGATGCCATTTATCCTTTAGGAACTACATTGTCCTTTTACTACCGAGCTTCCAACTTGGGACAATCAACGGCACGCCAGCCTGTTGGAGATCATACTTCTAGCATATTGGTAAGCCTTACTTAATGTTTTCTGTTTGTTTAGGCACTGTTTGTGTAAACTGTAATGTTCAACTTTTGCTTTACTGTTGACTGCTACTGTTCTATTTCATAAAATTGACTGCTGCACTAAATTTAATTTTGTTAGAAACTATTTGATATTAGTTGATACAAAGGCACAATATTGAGTTTTCTAAATGAATAAGATTGTTTTATAGTTGAGTTGGTGTTGGTTGTTATTTTGAAAATATGATCAGTTTTGAGTTCTTCAAAGGATTATTAGTCAGCATTTGTGGAGAGATTTGACCCCACACGTCCAGAAGTTTGTAGCCATGTTTACTGCATATTGTAACCTTTTGAATATTAGTAGTGAGCATTTGTGGAGAGTTTTAACCCACACCTGCACAAGTTTGTAGTTATGTTTGCTGTAGATTGTAACCTTTTGAGGGAGTGAGCATTTGTGGAGAGTTTTAACCCCACACCTCCACAAGTTTGTAGCTATGTTTGCTGCAGATTGTAACCTTTTGAGAGAGAGCTACTTTATAGTAACTGCAGATTGTAACCTTTTCAGTTAGATTTTTTAATGGTAGATAGGAGTAATCCGTTGGAAAATAACGTAGTTTATTAGTGTATATATGAAGATTTGTTTTCTTGGTAAAATGGGGAGGGGAGTTCAGAGTGACTTGAGGAGTAATGCAGGATGTTTGTAATATCTTTTGGTGAAAACCAGGTTCATTCTGTGTTTGTGTTTTAGTGAGTACAATGGTTTGTTTTTTTTTTCTATATGAAGTTACTTTGATAAAGTTCAGTTCAGTTTTGTTAACAAAAGTTAATGAGTAGGATTACGTGAACTTTTTGTTGTTCATGCTTTCAGTATTGTGCCTTTGAATGTTACTCCAAGCCTTGGAATAATTAATCCATGCTTTGTGATTACAATTTCTATTTCTAATGATTGTAATATAATGCTCAGTATGTATATTCTTCAGATCTATATTGACTAACAATTTTTTTTACTCAATACCAAGGTATTTTTGGTTGCTGGATATAATTTCACCGGATTTCTCCTAATCAATTATCAAAATTATCGTTTGCCAACCAAAGGTCAGTGAATAGAAGTATCATATTTTCTGTTTCTGTTATAGTTTTTTCCAATTATGTTCAAGCTTAGTATGTATCACCATTTATGATTTTGTCTAGAAAAATGTAATTTCAATTGCTAAGAGAATCAATTCATTTTTAAATAAATTATAATTTACCAAAGTTGGAACATACTTATTATTACATGTATTTTTGCTTGCTAAGTTTTGTTACGTTAAAGTTTATTTTGCTCCCTAAATTTTGTTATGTTAAAGTTTTCTAAACTAGGAAATAATGGATAATGAAGCATCAGCTCGCCCTCGACGTGGTCGTGGTCGGGTTCGTGGTCGAGTTCATGGTAGGGGCCATGTTGGCCCTCTATTAAATAGTGAGAGTATAGTATGCCCAATATTAGGGTCTTCCTCTATATCTCAAGCGCACGATACAAATACACATCAAATAGAAAGCAGTCAGCCAACAGTTATATCTGAAGTTCAAGCCTCACATACCCAGCATATGGAAAACAGTCAACCAACAGGTTAAATCATTATCTCCACAAGCCTATCTACATATAAAACATTAGTTTCAATGCAGTAGATACTAATACATATATATTAGAACTCTTGACAGTGGAAGATCATCGATTGCGTCCAAGAATAGTTGGATCATACACCACCTCCTCATCGTCATCCAATAATGAAAACATATCAGAACAGCCTGCTGGAGGCCATGGACTTTCATCCACTGTGAACTTTAGACACAAACGTAAGATAGCAACCATTTCCTCCTATGACCCATAAACTCATTGTTAGCTGACCAATAAGAATGTTATATAACATGCACGTTTTTTCAGGAACTATTTTTAGTCCTTTAGATTTGGGTGCCCCTCAGTGTACTTGCCACCATTGTGGAGCTTTTTTCTGGTATGAAGAACGCCTCCGTAGAGACAGGAATACTTCAAACCCAATATACAATATCTGTTGCAAAGGTGGGAGAATATCTTTGCCACGTTATAATCCTCCTCCTGAGCCAATATTTGATTTATTGTCCTCACAAGAAAGAACTCTTACAAATCACTTCTTTGATAATATCCGCCGCTACAACACAATGTTTGCTATGACTTCAATGGGAGCTAAAGTTAATGAATCTATAAATGATGGGAGAGGTCCATATGTTTTTAAGATTAGTGGTCAAATTTGCCATCGTATTGGATCTTTAATCCCTTCAGAGGGCCGCCGTCCGGAATATGCCCAACTTTACATATATGACACTGCTAATGAGATTGCAAACCGACTAAATGTGGTTTCTTCGCAGTCTGAGTCCTCCCCTCTTAATGAGACCATAGTTCAGTCCCTCATAGAAATGCTGGATGTCCATAATCCTATTGTTAAGCTATTTCGAACGGCTAGAGAAAAGCTCCTTCCATCTGGAAATTCTTCTGGACCTTTATCATCTGAGGAATCTGCTGATCATCTCTCCATCAGATTATATGGTACCCCAGATGGACATGGTGATATGTTCAGCACACCAGTAGCTTCTGAGGTTGTTGGATTAGTAGTTGGGAATTTAGGAGAAACTGATGTTGGTAGGGACCTTATAATAGAAGACCATGCATCAAACCTGCAGCAAATAAGTGAAGACCACTGCAAATTTATGGCCATGCAATATCCTCTCTTATTTTCTTATGGTGAGGATGGCTTCCATGATGGGTTAATGTATCAATCGACCAGCCAATCTTCATCTATTCGGCGTCAGAAAGTTACAATTCTAGAGTACTATGCATATAGGCTGCATGATAGACTTGGTGAATTTAACACTCCTCTACGAAGCAAGAGATTAACACAAGCTTATCAAGTCGATGCTTACTGCTGTGTTGAAGACAAGAGAGTTAGACACTACCGAACAGATAGCTTTCAGAAGAAATATAGATCTGCTCCCTATAAAGCTTTATCTGCATCAGTTTCTAGGGGTATCACATCTGCTTCTTCCACTGGACAGAGAGTTATTCTACCCTCATCTTTCGTTGGTGGGCCTCGCTATCTATATCAAAAATATCAGGACTGTATTGGCATATGTAGGAAATATGGCTGCCCAGATCTCTTCATAACATTCACAGCAAATTCAGCATGGACTGAGATAGTTCAAGCTTTGGCAATGTTTCCTGGTCAGCATCCATCTGATCGTGCAGACATTATTGATAGAGTCTTCAAAATGAAACTCAATATCTTAATGGATGACATAACTAAACGTCACTTTTTTGGACCAATAAATGCAGGTATTTAGCTTTGATCACCATATGTTAGAAAAACATTAAAGCATATTACTCTCTCTGTCCAGTTGGATGCTTACTAAGATTTTTTCCTCTCTCTGTCCAGTTGTTTACACAATTGAGTTCCAAAAACGGGGTCTACCACATGCACATATCATAGTATGGTTGCAAAAGGATACACCCCTAGATGCTGAAAAAGTAGATTCTTTGATATCTGCACAGTTACCTGATCCAGCAGTAGACAAAATTGGATATGATGCTGTGTCTACGTTTATGATCCATGGCCCTTGAGGACCTCTGAACCCATCTTCAGTCTGCATGTTAGATGGTGTATGTTCAAAAAAATATCCAAAGGATTTCTGTGAAGAAACAAACGTAATGGAAAATGGCTTGACACAGTATGCACGTCCAAGAAATGGGATTACTACCCGTAAAAATCGTTTGAACATTGATAATACCTTTGTTGTGCCTCATAATGTTGATCTGATTGTTAAATACCAGGCTCATATTAATGTGGAGAAAGTCAATCATGATGGGATGCATAAATATCTTTTTAAATATATAACGAAGGGTTTTGATAGTGCTAGGATTGGGATACATTCAAACTCTTCAGCAGCACAGTCATCAAATGAAGTTATCAATGAAATCAATAGATTTCTTGAATGTCGTTATATTACTCCACATGAAGCTTGCTATCGCTTACTCCAATTTGATATTCATCATACAGACCCAATAGTTGAGAGTCTCCCTTTACATTTGCCATTTGAAAATAATGTTATTTATACAGAGGATGATGATTTGGAACAAGTTGTTGAGAATCCAAACAATACCAAGACTAAGCTAACTGCATGGCTTGAAGCAAATGCTGAGTACCCTTTAGCTAGACAATATACTTATCTACAGTTTCCTGAAAATTTCACATGGCATGCAAAGAATAAAAAATGGAATATACGCCAAGGTCATTTCAGAAAAGTTGCACGTATAGCCCATGTTAGTCCTACCCAGGGAGAAGTCTTTTACTTAAGAATGTTACTGCATATTGTCAAAGGTCCCACATCTTTCTCTCAGATTCGTACTGTAGCCGGAATTGAGTATGGAACTTATCGTGCAGCATGCCAAGCTTTAGGTTTACTTGGTGATGACCAAGAGTGGACTAATGCTATGAATGATGCATCTCAGTGGGCTATGCCTTATCAATTGCGACACCTATTTGTGACAATCTTACTATTCTGTGAAGTCACTAACCCTCGAAGATTATATGACATGCATGCATCTCAGATGAGTGAGGATATTATGCATCAAATGGCATCCATGGCATCCACAAGTTTTCAAAACGAACACTGTTCCAGAGAACTCTTGATTGAATTAGAGAAATTACTGAGAGATAACGGATACAACCTTTCTCATTTTAATCTTCCTATTCCTGAAGAAAATGATTCTACTGAAAATAGACTTTTATTGGATGAGCTTAACTATAACCTGCAATCCATGCAATCTACTATAGATGATGATATTCCAAGGCTCAATGATAACCAAAGAGAAATATTTGAAGTTATTTACAAATCTGTAGTTCAGAATGAAGGCCAAACATTCTTTGTATATGGTTATGATGGCACTGGAAAGACATTTCTATGGACAACCCTCTTAAATTATGTAAGAAGCCAAGGCAAAATTGCCTTAGCAGTTGCATCCTCGGGCATTGCATCTTTATTATTACCTGGAGGTCGTACACCTCATTCACGGTTCAAACTCCCTCTTAACATCAAACATAATTCAGTGTGCTCCATTAAGAAGAATACAAATTTAGCGTGTCTAATTCGTAGAGAACATCATTGATCATTTGGGATGAAGCACCAAAGTGAATCATAAGTACTGTTTTGAAGCTCTAGATCGCACTCTTAAGGATATAATGACAGATATATCACCTGATTCTGCACACAAGCAATTTGGAGGGATTACTGTGGTGCTTGGTGGTGATTTCCGTCAAACACTACCAGTTTTGAAACCAGCAAACAAACATCAGGTTATAGCTGCATGCATCATTAATTCTTATCTATGGCAGCACTGTAAGCTTTTGCAATTAACTGAGAATATGCGATTGAAAGCACCGTCACTTTCAGAACCTGGTAGAGAGGAGTTACGGGTATTTTCAGAATGGCTTTTGAGAATTGGAAATGGTACTGAGCCTTTTATTGATATCCCCAATGAGCCCACTAATATGTTCATTGAAGTTCCTCCATCCCTCCTACTTGAAGAATCATCTAGGGACCTAGATGGTCTAATCTCCTTTGTTTATGATTTAGGATGTGATCCACCAAATATCTCATCATACTTATGTGACCGTGCCATTCTAGCTTCTAAAAATGAAACAGTTTCAATGATCAACGATAGAATGATTGAACAACTGACCACAGCTGAGATGTCTTATTACAGCTGTGATTCAATTGATGATAGTTCAGCAAATCATTGTGCCCTGGAATCTCTATATCCTACAGAATTCTTGAACAGCTTATCATTAAATGGACTTCCTCCCCATCTTTTGCATTTAAAAATTGGAGTACCAATAATGCTTCTACGAAATTTAGACCCATCAAGAGGATTGTGTAATGGTACTAGATTAATAGTATCTCAGTTAACAGGGCGTGTTATTGAGGCTGAGATAATCACAGGTAAAGCAAAGGGGTCAAAGGCTTACATTCCAAGAATAGTGACTACATCAGCAGAATCAAAGTGGCCATTCAAGCTTAGACGGCGGCAGTTTCCTGTTAGGATTTCCTATGCAATGACAATAAATAAAAGTCAAGGTCAAACACTAGGGAGAGTTGGGGTCTACTTACCTTCACCTATTTTCTCTCATGGTTTGCTCTATGTTGCGTTCTCTCGAGTTACATCACCAAATGGTTTACGTATTCTCATTGAGAATGGTCCACATGAGCATGAAAACTGCACACACAATGTGGTGTACAATGAAATTTTCTCAAACATATGAAAGGTTCACACTTGCACCTACTGAAATATACTATAATCATACTGTGTATTCTAAATAATGAGTACATTGCATGTCCTCATGTATATCTACTACTGTATGATCTATCTCTAACCATATAGTCATGTATTTTTGCAGCTCAAGATATCCAATGGCTGAAACTACAAAGCTCAACAACATAGTTGCTGGAAAAGACAAGTACCGGGTATTTGGAAGACTTATAAGGTTATGGGATGCTAGATATGTTACAACAGGCACATTGATCAGCATAGATGGAATTCTTCTTGACGAGGAAGTATGTATCCTTATTGTATTTCACTGAACACTATAAAACAAATACTATGTATGAATTAAATGCTATTTATTGTAGGGGACTACGGCTCAAATTAGTGTTCCCAGAAACTTAGAAAAAGAATTCAGGAAAACCCTTGCTGAAGACAATGCATACATCTTCTCTGGAGTCACTGCTGCTCATCGGAATAACAGAAATTATACCTATGATCATCAAAATTACATACTTCAGTTCACATCCATCACAAAAGTTCATCGTTTAGAGTCAAAAGGAGCTGACATACCACATTATGCCTTCAACTTTTGTTCTTTTGATGAATTACCAGATAAGTGTTTACAATCCAGACCACTTCTAGGTACTACGTAATTTTTGTCCTATTTTATGTATTCACATTTCATAATGAAAGTCATCTAATAGCCTGTGTTGTTTCTTTCCTAGATCTAATAGGAGTTATCAGCGCTGTTGGGCCATATGATTTCGCAGGAGCCAAATCTCAGAAAAAAAACAGAAAGATCAGAATTCGCAACCTAGAGTATATCACTGACTTACACAGCCCCAGTTTATTACCATCATTTGCATATAAATGTTATATTTATTTACCTATTTCTGCTATTCCATAGTGAGCAAGAGCAACAAATTATACTGTGGGATCATCAGGGTGAAGATTTTGATGAACAACAAGTAGTCAACAAGTCTAAAGAAGGCATTGTTGTAGTAATATTTGCAGGAGTTACTGTATCGAAGTTTCTAGGCAAGTTATTTAGTATCAAGCTCTCATCCATTATATTTCTGGACTGTATGCATATATATTTTTAATATTTAACAACTAACCAGTTATAACAACTTATCTAGGAAAATATGAAGCAAGCTCAAGTTCAGCAACACGGGTGTACATTGATTTGGATTGCCCAGAAACAAGCAAATATCAGAAATACAAATGGGGAGCACCTACCTTGCAACATATAATACCTAACACAGTTCAGACTAATGTTGAACAGACAAGTGAGGAGGCAAAAAGTATCCAAGAAATATTAGAATTACCAAATGACTCTTTTGAGGTACATATTTGATTCCATAACTCATTCCTGCACAATCATATTCTATCATGTTTCATTAAGTATTTTAAAAATATTCTTCCAGAAATATCTTCCAATTATCCTGAAATCCTCTAAATTTTTCTCACATATAACAGCTTCTTTTATTATTTTCATATTGCAGGGAGGGAAGTCATATAGCTGCATTGCAGAGGTCACATCTTTGCTACAATCCATAAATTGGTACTACAAGGCATGCAAAAAATGCAAGATGGGCTATAGTATCATTAATGATACTCCAAGATGTGCATGTGCTTACCCAACAAAGTGTCCAGAGTAAGAAACCTACACTTACCATACATTATATCTTCCAAATACATATACCCCATATCTCTGTACTAACCTTCTATCAATTTGAACAAATAGGTTCAAACTTTCTCTCACAATTAAAGACAATTCATCCGTTATGGACTGCATTGCTTTCTACAATGTAGTTGAGGACTTAGTGGAATGTTCAGCTCTAGAAGCTTCACAGAATATGCAAATTGAACCAGATAACCACCCAGCTGTTCTCAACACTGCCATCGAAAAAAAAAGAAAGTTCCATATAGGACTTAGTAAAAATATGTCATCAAAATACCCTATTAGATATGTGCTCAAAAGATCTTACAAAGTTCCTAATGATGAAATGTTGAGAGGTACTCCATCAACGCCTGCTGAAAAGGTAAAAGTACCAAACAACTTAAAATTAATATTTTAAGATTTCATTATACCCTGATTTAATGATTCATTGAAACACAGGTACTTCAGTCCTCAAGTGAGATTATTCCAACAAGCACACCAGCAATAACAGAAAATAAACAGCCACAGTTAGACCATCTAAGGTATAAAACACCATAATCCTTCTACTTCTCCTCACCTAACTCACCTTTCTCTGCTGTTACTACTGCTCAGCTACCTCACCCTTTATTCTAGATTCTATTGTTTGAAATTTTTCATAGACTCATATTTTGCACTCTAATTACTATATTTTGTAGCAATTCACAAGCAAAGCGACGTATTGACTTCAATGAGGAGGATGCTCAGGCTTCCCAAAACAAAGAACAGAAAATACAGTTAATTCTATTGCACAGTTCATACATTTCTTTACCAAATTAAGATTATTGGTAATATCTAACATTTATATCATAATTACAAACGCAGGTGATGTTTGAAGGACATCTGAAGTGGCCATGAACACAACAAAAGAGACACCCATCAAACCATCTACCGCAAGCTTCCTCAGGAAAAAAAAATCCCTTTGTTTCACTCATTTCGCAAGTCCTTGAACCTATGCAGTCTATTTAGTTGTATGGACCAAATTATGTTCAGCTTACCGACATAACTTTCCATGATCTACACAATATAAACTGTTTGATTTGGATCATGCATATATTCTCTACCATTTTTGGAGTACCTTCTCATGTCACATGCACTGCGTCTTGAATCTAACTTTTCAATACCATTAAAATAGTCCTCTTTAATTTGAACCTCCTCCATTTCAAAGAAAAGAAGGGAATGCTCATCACAGATTTAAAATATGGAAAACCACTGGATACTGCACTCTAATTATTCAAGCCATCACAAATAAATAATTGTAATATCTGTGGCCAAAGTAATACAGCCGAACTGTGATAGCTAATACTTATTATTCAAACCAACTCCATACTATCATGATAATGGCTAAACCTATTACAATCATATAGAAACTATAAGTCGTCAAAACATAATCCTGGTACCCAAAACTCATAAATTTTTTAAAAATGTTTAAAAACTTTTGATCTCATTTTCACTACCTATGATTAAGTTACTATCAAATAATACTGCATGTGAATAATCTAGCTCATTTGTGCACATTATAACTGTTGTCAGTTACCTCCATTTTCTCTCACCATAAATTCTGTATATGAAGAGTCTACCTCATTATTTCCTTTATCAATGAGCCATCGAATATCCAATAAATTATGACTGTTACTGTTATTTAAAGTGCCTCTTCATCTCCATGAATTGTATGCATATATATTCAGACGCAAGCAAGAAATTCTCTCACTTTTTATCAGCACCAAAGGTACAAACTCCCCTCTCTTATTGTATATGCCCAGTATTTTTACTTACCATATATTAGATAATAATTCGCAGCAGGTGGCAACACAGGAGTTCTATATCTGCACATGAGGTTCCTCTCATAGCTGATCCTCCAAATCAGGTAACTCTCAAAAAAATAATTATTTTTTATCATGTCCTGTTTCTATATACTTGGGTCAAATCTATTACAGCCTATTTACTTTCTTGCCAGCATATCTCCACATCGGATTGATTCCATATCCAATTCTCTACATCAGGTCACTATAATTTTCTTTCTTTCCAGTTATTTATACACACTACAAATTGCTTTTCTATAATCATATAATTTGTTCCATAGACGCATTGCTCTGTATTCTTCTCACAAACAATTACCCTGTTCATCTGTCTATTTGAGAAGGAGAGCTCTGACCTTAGTAACTCAGTTATCGAATTTAATTTGCTTGTGTTTGTAGTGACCTAATTATTTTCAGTGACTTCCAATGACCTGCTAGAGTTTCTGAAGTATCTAAATTATAGTTAGAAATTATTAAAATTTAGTTTTATTTGTTTTAGGATTGATTTATACTGAAGCAGACTTCAAACTTGATTTTCTATGTTAGTTACACCACACAATTGTATCTGATTTATCTGTATTTTTAAGTTGTTGTTCATTTATTTAAGATGCAACTATTAGAGGCCTACTTTTCAAAATTCGCAAACAGATTGTTTGTGTAACCTCTGAACAGAAAAAATTGGACATACTCCTTCATTCCATTTTGTAGATAGCTAACTACATGTATGTTGATCAAAATGCTTAGAATTGAGGGGATTTCAGAAATTTATGTATCCATCAATGCTATAAAATGTCTCTTCACAACTATCAATAGCACCATTATCCTTTTCTTCTATAATCAGAAACCAAATAGCCTTCCTAAGAGCTCAGTTCATGTTATACAGAGCTAATTACCTGAAACCCAGTTAGATTTTATAAATACTATTTAGTACAGTTGAGGCTGGGTTTATTTTTTGCAGTACTCCTCAAGTCACTCTGAAAACCCTTGAGAATTATATCTCAATAACTAAACTTACTCCTTAGTTCAGCTTCAACCAAATCTGTGTCTAGGCATAGTTATAACTTAACTGTTTTTTCCTTATGTAGGTCACTTATTCAATCCATCCATTATGCAGTCATCCACATCCACCCAAGGTGAATTGTCATCCATAAACATGTTATTTCCAGCATGCCATTATACAATACACTTATACAGTCATATAATTGTTGCTATCTTATTACAGTAATAAATTCACAAAGATGCGCCATTGGTAGACTCAGCAGAGAACAAGATGCATACAGTTTGGCTCCATACCAAGTTATGGAAGTCATTGCACTTGAACTAATGCCATATATTGATCCATCTGACATAGTACATGTGCCACCAAACTATATGATTTGCTTGACAAACCCAGAAACACAGCATAAGTTACTTGCTCACCCAACCATACACACAAAGTATTTTGAACTGGAAATACTACCTTGGTGCAAGGAACATGAGTGGGCTCAACTGCCATGGATCACAGGTGAATACTATCTTTTCATATCATTTCTTTCTAACTGTTGGAAATATTGAAACCTATATACTAACAAAGATCCTATTTTAACAAACATAGCTCCTGCAACTGAGGGATCAAATATAAATATCAATCCACTTCAAATTCTTCCTGTGGTCAAACAAAAAAGAGCGCAAGGTTTACCACAAACACCTAATTTACTAATGTCTTAACCTTTGCTGCAGTAACAATAATTTAGGAATTTTGATGTATAATACCCACTTCCTATCTGCAGGTATGCACCACAAATTAAAGGATTCCTTTGCAGCTACAATTCCAAGAAATTATGACCTCCGAGCACCAGACCTCAGTTACCTCCTCATTACGGAATTGAGAGACTACTACAATGCCAAATCCAATGGATTCACAGAGATCAGAGAAAAAATTAAAGAGATCCATGCTATGTTCCCTGTTATTTCTGACACAACAGATAAACAATTTGCAGAAATCATCAATTCTACTCAGCCACCACACACTGGAAGCAATTTTGAAATCTTACATAACAACAGAACCTTCATCACTGCCTTGAAGACTGCTGTTCACTCTAGAGACACAATCTTAAAAGACCTCAGCCATACTGCAGACTCTATTCTCAAATATACCAATACACCTCTCAACTTGGAAGGATTTACACATGGACCACCCTATATTGAGGTAATAAGAAGTATTTCACTCAAAACTCATCAACATCACCATATACTTTCATTCTTGCAGCTAACTATTTATTTTCATGTTACAGGTTTCAGTTCCATCTACATATGCCCAACGCCTGAAAGTTATTTATACTGCTGCTATACAAAAGATTCACAATACAAAGCCTATTATTGAAACTATCAAGAGGGAGACAGACAGGTATGAAACTTATGTGACAATAGGTAATTCCACAAAAAGGTATTACGGTGAGCACACAAAAACTCCAGAGGCAATGGAGGCAAGTGCAATTTTTTATGCTCTCAAACATATCACCAATGTTCAAGGCTATAGAATCATTGATCTGAATTTTCCAATCCTTCAAAAATTAGTCTCTGACATTGATGTATGGAATGCATACATCAATAACTTTAAAATATTCAGTAACATCACCCTTAAAAGGATATACAAGTTTTACAATGATATAGTAGATGTCTGTCAACCAGTAAGAGAAGCTCAACTCCAAGTGAAGGATTTACAAAGCCTTGAGCAAGCCACATACACCCTTTTTCAAACACTTGATGATTTATGTGAAGCCATATCCAGACTCTGCAGCAAACTTGATACCTGCAAGGTAAACTATACCATGCATATTAACTTCAATAGAATTAGAAGGTCTTAACCATAATAACTGTCCATATTTTACAGGAAAAATATCATGCAATTCGTATTGGAATATATTCCCCGACAAGGTCGTACTACCGTTGGGGTCAAGCACAGCGACCTTCAATACCATCCACATGACAGTGTTAATTGAGGTAAAAATTCTTTCTGCCTGCTTTCCAGGTTAACTGTTATGAAACAACCAATACTTGATCGAACCTATTTTAAGTACCTCCACTGTATATTGCTCTGCAGTTGTTGTCAATGCAATGTTACTAGATATGTACCCACAATGCATGATCTACAATAGTCTTCGTAAATGCTTCCATCATTTCTACAGTTTAAATGTCCTTATGTGCCATTGATACTATCTTAAGATAACAAATAAAACATTTTTTAGGCAATTTCCCACACTATAAATCTGTTCATCATTACATCATGATGTCTTTCCAAAAGTTAGGATAAGATTGTGATTATTTTCATTTCCAGTTAGCCTTAGTGCTAAGTCTATTTATGCCTATAATTCTAGCTACCTTATATAAAAGTATAGGACCTGCCTTGCACATTCAACTGTATCACAATAGAATGCTATATGCTATACAAGTCTACAACCCACTATTTGAAATCCACTTAGAAATCACATTTACCCATTACCTTTCCCTCCATGTTTTCTATCCTTACTGTCATTTTATTTGGCAGTCCCTTCTCTAAACCTCCAGCTCACTATATATATTCCTGACATGGTATAAAAACTGACAATACCTACAGGTTCATTCATCATGTGATCATTCTCATTTTCTTTGATTTTTCCCTATCTTCTACTCTGCAGGAGAAAACTGGAAACCATTCTCAACCAATGCCAATTACACCTTCTCCAACAAATAAGGTTCAGAGATGAAGCCACTTCAATTGGAGTTCAGAATCCTCCTGAAGATGCACGCAAGGACTCTACTGCATGCAAAAATTTTTGGCTTTGTTTATCCTGTATTACTCTTACGTTCCTGCTGAAGATGAACAGATATTACTCAACTATTTAGTGACTATTATAAGTTTTTAAGACATGTTTTATATAAGATTACTTAAATCTTCCTTTTCGATTATAAATTAGTTTTTGTGTTTTCCCTTATGAAGCATGCCCGTGGCAACGCGCGGGGAATCCCTCTAGTTTAACTTATTACCACAACCATCTATTAGCATGTGGAAAACAGCCCCCTAAAAATTAGCAGCGAGATTAGCTATTAGCTTAATTTTTAATATTAATGGATCCAAACATTTCCATATAGTAGGATATCCAAATTTTTCATCTCTATCAAGTGTTTACATCTTTACTTTCTCTTCTTTCCGCATCAGATAAAATCATACGTGAGACCACTTCTAGGTAGCAGATGTCATATTGTGGACTTTGTGACCGTTTTGAGTTGGTCAATACTACAAGGCATGGAAAGTAGAAGGAACTTAGAGCTATGGTATCTTCAAATTAAAGGCTCTTTAAAAACAACTCTAAAAGCAATTCTTGAATTCATTTAAAAAAAAAAACACTCAATAGTTTTGTAAAACAACTCTCTAAAGACAAGCACTTAGTAAATATCTCCTCTAACTTGCAGTGTGTGTATAAATATATATGCTTTCGTTGCACATCCACCCAAGCTCCCTCTTCCCATGTGTTTTTTTCACATGGTTTCCCCTTTTCCTGACCAGTTTCTCGAGTTTTAGGAAGATAAGTATCAGAAGGTATTAGAGAAATGTGAAAGTAGAGCTCTCTATTCATTTTATTCACTTAACTAGCATAATCATTAGTTTACCAAGTGATTTTTTTACAAAAAATTTAAAGATATTTGCATTGTTTGAGTACGAGATCCTCAACTCCAAAGAGAAATCCCTAGATTTGGCATAGCAATGGTGGCAATGTTGTCACTTTCTTGGTATTGTTTAAAATTTGATGAACTTGCTCTCGAGGGTGGAACATATATTATGGCCTTAGGCCTTATTAGATGCACACATATATCCATCTCAATTCATATATGTGCAAGTGATTTGGTATGGAATAGTCTGATTGAATTAATGCAGTAGCAGGTTGGCAGCCCGTATACGTGTTTTGTTCGCTTACAGAGGCATTGCTCTGGGAATTTTTCTTTTATAGGTGTTGATTTAGGAATACTTGCTTTTGTTGTCTGAGTTATAATTGGTGGTGGATGACACTAAATATGTTATTGTATTATTTCTAATTGGCGATGAATGACACTAAATATGTTATTGTGTTCTTTCTCGACGCGGCATGATAGTTGTTATGATAGTTGCCTTGCTCTGAGTTACTAGTAGATTAGAGATGATCCTAATAAGGTAGAATCTAGCCTTGACTGAGTCACTAGTAGGATGATCCTCATAGGGGAACAGGGAAGATGTTGTGCCAAGGTGTGTGTTGTACTCACACAAGAGACCAGGTACCTCTTCTTATAGGGGTGGATGAGAAGGCCAGCGGTTCGGAAGGCAAACTTGGACACTATTAGTATCATCAATCCCAACATTCATTACTGATAATTTGCCATGATGGCTTTCTTTACAGGTAATGGCAGGCATGATGGCTTTGATGAACCTTCAAATGGTTCAAGTGGCAAAACCATTCTACCCCACACCAAATCATTACAAGACGAGCCCACCGCACCTCGCTTCAGCTCAGCTCTAGCATATGCATGTGGCATGCCTTCAATATCTATCACTTTCACAGCAGGTGCAACAAGTGTTACCCATTTAACTTGACAACTTTCAATTAAAATCTAGTGCAGGACTAAGACTTTAATGCACCTAGTATTTAATATGTGCCTTAATATTTATTCAATTTTTATTGAATATTAATGGCCAAGCTCAATTTAAGTCCAACGAAAAGTGATTGGCAGAAGCTCGTGCAACAAACAAAAGAAATCTAAACTCTTGCCTCCAAACTCTTATTCCCATTTACTGCTAAAAAATGATTTCAATCTCCCATTTACTACTAACAAGTTGATTTTAGGAGGCAACACATTTTTATTTCGGAGAGAGTTAAAATGTGTACATGTCTCCAAAATTACACATTGACTTTTAGAGGCATTGGAAACATTTATGAAGACAACATGTAATGTGTAATTCTCAAAAAACACCTTGAGGCAGGTCCCCTAAGGTGTTTATCTCTAAAACCAAGCATTTTTAGAGGCATATACCTTAGGAGGTCTACCTCTACTAATTGAGGCCTAGCCCACCACGAGTCTATATATAGCAACCCATCTCAACCCACTGCTAGCTTCACTACAGAAAACAGTGGCCACAAGAAGAAATGAACCCTAGCTAGTACGTATACTTCTCAATTCTCTCCCTCCACAATCATCGTGATTAATTGTCCCTATGTTTCTCGTCACTCCCATGCCCCCACCCACCATAACACAACATCCTCCCTATGACACGTCGTTGTGGAAGAGTGCAAGATCTAGCCGGCACTGGTGGATCTGATCACAGAGGGAGGATCATAGTCTAATGGCCCGATGCCTTAATCCATGTAACACCCCAAATTTTTTTTAACTTTTTTCGAAAATCACCAAAAAAATTTTAGCTTTTTAAAACTTTTTCAAAAACCCTTTTGCTTTGATGTGTTCAGCAGTATAGGACTAGTGTGGCATAGCATATAACTCACCCCATGCATTTTTGAATTCAAATCCACTCAAATTCATAAGCACATGCACTTAGGAAATAAGAGAAAAGAAATGGAAAAGGAAAAGGAAAAGGAAAAAGGAGCTCGGGCTCCATCTTCCCGCTCGGCCCAGCAGCAGCCCACCGCCCTCTCTCTTCCCTTCTCTTCTCCCCCTCTCTTTCCTTCCGCGTGGGCCGGCCCAAGCGGCCCGGCAAGGCAGCAACAGCGGCCAGCACCGTGTGCCCGCCTCTCCTTCCCTCACGCGCCGATGACAAAGCGGGCCCGCTGTCATCATCGCTGCCTACCTCCGGCGACGAGGGAGACGACGCGATTACAGCGTCCGAGAAGAGCCGCCCTCGGGCTCGCCATTACCGCCTCCGCTCCGCCCGAATGGATAAGGATGTCGACACACCCCCCGCCAGCGCGGTACCCTCTCTTCTCTCTCCCTCTCTCTCTCTCTCACGCTCTCCCGTACCTTCTCGGCGGCACATTGCCACCGCCGCTAGCCGACGCTCGGATGAGCTCATCCATGGCGGCGCACAAGGACCGCCTCACTTGTGGCCAACCGACCTCGCGAATTCAAGCGGCGCGCCAACGGCTAAACTGTAGCGGGCGGGAAATATCTTCCCCGCCGAACCGCCATCGCCCGGCCTATAAATAGGCCCGGCCGGCGCCCCTCCCCATATCGCCCTCGCCATTCCGAGCTCCGCCCGGGGGGGGGAACACTTCCTCTCCACCTTCAATTCTCTTCTCCTCCCCTCCATCGGGCTTGAGCTCGACGCCCCCCAACTTCGGGGAGCAACCCGGCGCCATTAGGGGCCGCCGCCCAAAATTCAAGCTTTTACTGCTGCGTCTCCGGCCAATTGGGTTCGAGGTGAGCTCTCCGAGCCCCTCCTCCACCTTCTCCTTTCCCCAATTCCTTCTACGTGTCGCCTTTGCCATGGAGCGCCGCCGTCCGCCCGTGCGCCTAAGCCGCCGGTCACCGGCTGGCATGGCTTCGGCAAGGCTGTCTAGCACCTCTACCTTATTCCCCGGACCACACCTCACACGCGCCGCGCTGTCACGGGCGATTGAGCCCACGCACACACACATTCCACGCTTTCGGCGCCGCCCTTGGAACCTTCAGCGGGCCGCCGTCGCCACTAAGGGCGTCTACCGTCGCCGACGAGCTCACCGAGCTGCGGCTCGGTCACCCTCACACCGTACACCACTCCCTTCCCCCTCCGGGCGCCCACGGCGTCGCCCGCGGAAGAGCACTCGGCGAGCCAGCCCTCCTCTCTCCTTGTTCCGGCCACTCTTCCTCCCTCCCTCGCTCACTGCACACGCGGGGCCCGCAGGCCAACGGCGCTCGTTCGCCCAGCGCCGCTCCCGCGCCGTTCCTCTCCCTCCTCTCTTCTACCAGCGGCGTGGGACCCGGGGCCAACGGCGTCACCGTGCCGTGCCATCCAACGCCGTCACCGCCGTTCCCCTCTCTCCCTCTGGCATGTGGGCCGCGGAGCCGACGCCGTCCAACGCCGTCACACCGCCCGGCCCCACCTGTCATACACACACGCACACAACACACACGCCCTTCCTGGGTACACTAAGGGAAAATGCTAGGTGCACCCGGCTGTTGTACACAGAGTGTTGTTTCTCTATTTTCTATTGCTAGAAAAATTCTAGGAAAATTTGTAAATAAACTACTTGACATGTAGAATTTAACCATGTGGTTTACACACAAATCCATGCATTCTAAATTGCAACCAAAATTTCATTTAGTAATTAGGGTTTTAGATAAATTAGAATAAACTTTGGAAAGGTATAACTTTTGCATCTTAACTCCGATTTAGGTCAAACCACTTTCTAAATTCTTCTAAAATCATGCTCTACGCATTGCATCTAGTGCCACTACCTAGTTCTATACTTGCATGTATGTGTTTCTTTTATCCTTTAGCGGTAGTCTCACCCGATAGAAAATCCCCCACCAGAGGAGGACGAGCATCAGGACACCGAGGACCCAGACTACGTCGCGGACATCGACGGTGTTGACCACGCAGGCAAGTCCCAATTTCCACCTCTCTACCATCCTTCTATCTAAATTATAAATTGACCCTTACTAAAGAGTATAGATAATTGTTAATGAGCTAATGTGATAATGTGATCATGAGATAACCGGATAAAGTGATTATACATGCTATGACGTGAAACAGGTAGGGGTAATCTAAGTGTAGATTACTTGGCGGATATTACTGCGAAGGATATCCTGTCGGAGATACCTGTTTTGGTCACCCCTAAGGACCGGTTCATAGTCTCTTATTCATCCCCTCGTGACATCTCGCATGACCACACGTCTATATGGGTAGACTTGGTCTCACACCCCGTTAGGCTGAAGTATGTTTCCACTTAGGAGGCCGGTGTAGGCAAACGGTAGAGCAGGAGACGGCGTAGGATGCTATGTGATCTTCCATGGTCTGGTTGGGCGTGGACGCTATGTGATCCTCCACGTAAAATTCTTGGGTGCACATTTGCTAGCTATATACATATATTCATAAATTCTAAGTGTGGATGCTAAGTGATCTTCCACAAAGTGTGTGAGGGCATGGGCTGCGAGAGAGCTCCCCCCGTCCGGGTTAGGCATAGGAAGAAGAGTGGTCTTCCCCCGCTTAACTTTTTCCCAACCCCGAGCGCCGTAGTGGAAATGTATGGAACCCTAAGAAATGCATACTATCGGGTACGAGGTCTCGGTAGTTCTTTTCTAACCCTTGGCCGGGGAAGGAATCGTAATTACCGTGTGGGGGGAAAAGTGTACAACCTCTCGCAGAGTTTATTAGAATCTATTCGAATAGCCACGCCCTTGGAATGGGCAAATGCCGGGATGAGACGCTATGATTAGAATATTATATGATTAATGAGATAATGCATAACCATGTGATTATGAAATGGACTAACCTCGGGACTAGTGAGGAGGATAATACCCTACTAGGCCCAACCCAAAATTTTATCATCACTCTTTTCCACCAAGAAGTTGGGACTTGCCGAGTACGTAAGTACTCACCCCTCTTTGCTATGCGACTACGACCTCGGAGATGATCGCGACTATGACGAGGAGGTGGACCCCGATGTCTAGGAGCTACGTAAGGACCCCGACGCTACTGGATCGAATCGTAGGAGTTAGGGCTTCGACTACGCCAAGATGCCTGTGGAGTAGTTGCTTACGCCGCTAGAATAATTAGTCTCGCCTTAGAATCTATCCCGTAATAAAGCCGAACCCCTTGCGGCCTTAGTCATTCCATATGTAACCCGAGGGCTATGCCCTAACGATGTAGAACCCTTTTATTAAATATAAATAAAGCTCGGAACTTTTCTCTTAAATCTGTGTGCCATTTCTGTGCATAATAGACGTATTTGTGCGTGATCCTGGCACAAATACGAGTATTTTCTGGACTCTCAAAATGAGGGGCCGATAGAGTGGTATCGAGCCGAGCTTGACCGTAGGACGAAGCCTTAGGTTTGGAATGCGCATAGGAACCCCATGCTAAGCAAGATAATTACCTGACTTTTATACTTCATTATATGCACCATTGCTGTCATACATGTGTGTCGCAAAATAGGTTTCTAACCTTTTATGGGAACTTGTTGCAGCCATGGACGACGAGTGGGAGCGTTCGATTGCTTGACGGTGGGAGGATTCCCCGCAGCTACTTTGGGAGACGCTTCAACGCTTGGGCTACACCACTCCCCCCCCGATGTACTACAGCCAGAGTACGACGAGGAGGGCATACCCAAGTACGAGGCATATGTGAACATCTCCAGACACCCGCAATGCTCAGCTTTCCCCGAGAAGTGGATCGTCGCTTATGGAAGAGAAACCCATGATGCAGCTCAGAAGGTGGCACGCAAGGCACTTATGGAGTACTGTCAGCTGTTTGAAGAGGACATTGAGCACACACCGGCCCGATTCTTTCCCGTGCTGAACCAGACCACACCAACCTGGTGTCTTAAGGTTCGGGACTTGGAGAGAGTCAACCCACAGGCGCCCGAGTACACAGGAGTATCCACCATCAGGTATCTACATGCATTGGACAACCTTTATGAAGACCTACAGAAGGAGGCGTCAGACCTACTTGCCAAGCTGATAGCAACTAGAGGAGAACTTGACACAACCACCATGGAGTTATACAAGTCCAACCACGAGAAGGCCATCCTGAAGCGTGAGCTAGACAGCTGTCGGGAGGAACTACAGGAAGCACTACAGCGACCACCCAAGAGGAGACGCCCCCGACGAGCGAGGCGCAACCGGAGGGCGTACCTTGGACGCCCCAACATGACTGAGGAAGAGCTATCATATGACCCGCAGCGCCCACACTACCGCTTGGAGGGATATTACCCGATGGAGTCACGCACCGATGATGAGACTATTGAGACTGAGGAGTCAGTGGCAGAGAACTTTAAGGATCATGGGGAAGCTGAAGCAGGCCCGTCTGAGAGTTTTGCACATGAGCTCATAAAGCTGCGAGAGGAGCAGGTGACCCGCGAGAAGGGCAAGACCGCACCTCGGGATCTCCACTAGATGCAGTCATGAAGATGTAGTAATGACAAGTCAAGTAGTTGTCCTTAGTCGTAGAATAAAAGCGCTTAGGATGAGTCACGTATCCCAGGCAATCGTAGTAATGCGCTTAGTCTCTAGGTTCGATCGAGTCGTTATATCATCCTAAGCAGTTGATATGTATGATGCCCTCAGCATTGTATGTGTGAACTGTTTGCGTGATGTAATATAATGTGATGTCGTGTGTTTTCCTTACCTTGTCTGTTTTTTTTAAGTCCTTTTATTTAACCCTACGAGACAGACTTCTCATCCTTGCTGCTCCATAAGCAACAGATGGAAAGGAGGTCCAGTAGGATCCGCGAACGCCGTGAACGTGCCGCAGGAAGACCAAATGTTGAGAACGAGGAACGAGAAGCACCCCCTAGAGGCAGGCAAAATAGGGGAAATCGAGGGCAAGGCAATAGGCCAAGGCAACCCAGAAGGACAAACACACCAGTACTGGAGGAGGAAGAAGTCGAACAACCAGTAGAAGAGGAAAACGAGGATGAAGTTGAGCAACCCGCAGATGAAGACCAAGAGGAAGAACTCCCTCCCCCACCACCAACCTTAGCAGAAGTTATGGATAAACAGACAAGACTACTAGAGAACCTCGCAAGGCGACAGGACAATGGGTATGAACATAGCAAAATGACGGCCTTTATGAGGCTACACCCACCAACTTTTGACAGTGCCGAGGATGACCCCCTAGCCGCAGACGACTGGTTGCGCACAATTACCAAGAAACTTACAGCCATACGAGCCACCGACGAAGAGAAAGTAATCTTAGCCACTCACCAACTCACAGGACCAGCCGGAGAATGGTGGGAGAACCTTCAGGATGCTGTAGAAGACCCGGGAGCAATAACATGGCAAGAATTTCTAGAATATTTCCGTGACTACCACATTCCCGACGGCATCAAAGAAATAAAAGAGGAGGAATTTCGCAATATACGCCAAGGTCCCATGACTGTCCCCACAAGATATTATTCGCAAATTCATGCAGCTGGCACGCTATGCACCCGAAGACGTCAATACCGACAAGAAGAAACAGAAACGCTTCATTAAGGGACTACAAGCTCAGTATAGGGAAAAGGCAATCGGGAATATATACCCAGATTTCAACACCCTAATGAATAAGGTCATCCTAATGGAGGAAGAACACAACCGCACGGAAAGGGAAAGGAAGCGCAAAATTTTGGCTCACCAAACACGCCAAACTGAAAGGAACCAGCGATTCCGCACCAACAACCCCACACCCTTAAGATCACCAGCACCTATGCAATACAAGACGCCAAGTTATAATACGGCCCAAAATGCTTCCAACTTCAGGAACAACAACAGCAACAGCAATTATAGCAACAGCATTGGAACCAACCAAGCAAGAAGCAACAACAACGCCGCATCAGAAGTTTGTTTCGGATGCCGCCTCCCAGGACACAGAGTTGCCCAATGCCCCTCTCGCCCCTATAACTCAGCCCCGACTCAGTCCGTAGCTAGTAACAGGACTGCTGCCTCAGGAATAGGTCGCTCCGCACCTCAGAACTCTGGACAACCCAGAAGGAACACCTCAAACTTTGGACAAGGCCGTGTAAACCACGTGAATGCAGAAGAAGTACAGACGGCGTCAGATGCCGTGTACGGTGAGTTTCTCGTAAACTCCGCTGCTGCAACCGTGTTGTTTGACTCCGGTGCATCGCATTCGTTTGTTTCTGATCGTTTTGCCTCTAAAAATAAATTGAAAATGGTGTTACTCCCCACTCCTCTCTTGATTCGTACCCCAGGAGCAATTCTCCAATGTACCCTTAGATGCCCTCAAACAAGGATTCAAATCGACGGAACGGGATTTCTAGCAGACCTCGTAGTACTAAAGACAGAAGGTTTAGACGTAATACTTGGAATGGATTGGCTAGCTAGGCATCAAGGCAACATATCTTGCGGTGACAAGACAGTGACGCTGACCAATCATGAAGGGATAAAGATAAAGTGCCACCCACGAGCCCCCACTACCACCCCAATGGTTTGCAAAATTCAACCAACGACAAATAAGAAGTGCCCGTAGTATGTGAGTACCGGGACGTATTCCCCCGAGGAACTACCAGGGGATGCCACCCGACGAGACATAGAATTCATCATTGACATACTCCCTGGAACAGCGCCCATCGCGAAGAGACCATACCGAATGGCAGCAAATGAACTGAAGAATTGAAGAAACAATTACGGGAGTTACAGGAGAAAGGATATATTAGACCCAAATTCATCACCATGGGGATCGCCTGCACTATTTGTCAAGAAGAAAGATGGGAGCATGCGTATGTGCATAGACTATCGCCGCTAAACGAGGTGACTATAAAGAATAAATACCCACTACCAAGGATCGATGACCTCTTTGACCAACTTAAAGGAGCCCAATATTTCTCTAAGATAGACTTAAGGTCGATATTATCACCTGAAGATCCGATTAAGTGACGTGCCCAAGACAAAGATTTGTAACACGATACGGACAATACGAGTTTTACGGTGATGCCTTTTGGATTGACTAACGCCCCCGCATATTTCATGAACCTCATGAACAAAGTATTCATGGAAGAGTTGGATAAGTATGTCGTAGTCTTTATAGACGACATACTCATATATTCAAGGAACGCCGAAGAACACGAACAGCACTTAAGAGCAGTATTGAGCAAATTGAGAACCCATAAGTTGTATGCAAAGTTTAGCAAGTGCGAATTTTGGCTACGGGAAGTTGCTTTCCTTGGACATATTATAACCGCCGAGGGAGTCAAAGTAGACCCGGACAAAGTAAAGGCAGTAGCAGAATGGGAACAACCCACCAACGTCACGGAAGTGCGCAGCTTTCTTGGATTGGCGGGCTACTACAGGAGATTTATCGAGGGGTTCTCAAAGATCGCCAGGCCCATGACCGCGTTAACTCAGAAAGGAAAGGAGTACAAATGGACAGAAGCATGTGAGAAGAGCTTCCAAGAATTAAAGACGAAACTAACGACAGCTCCAGTACTCACTCTACCCGATATACATCGAGACTTTGTGATATATTTGTGACGCGTCCCGACAAGGACCGGGATGTGTATTAATGCAAGATTTAGCAAAGTTGTCGCGTATGCCTCGCGACAACTAAAGAAGCACGAAGAGAATTATCCAACACATGATTTGGAATTAGCAAACCGTGGTACACGCACCGAAGATATGGAGACACTACCTGATTGGAAATAAATGCGAGCTATTCACAGATCACAAGAGCCTGAAGTACATATTCACCCAACCCGACCTCAACCTAAGACAAAGAAGATGGTTGGAATTAATCAAGGATTATGACATAAGTGTACAATATCATCCAGGAAAAGCCAACGTAGTAGCAGACGCCTTAAGTCGGAAGCCCCATTGCCACCATATGACTATTTTAAACCAAAGGCCGGAGATAACACAAGAAGTACGTCGACTAAATCTGCAAATAGTCCCTCAAGGAACGCTGAATACGCTACAAGTACAACCGACACTGGAGCAACGCATCAAGGAAGCTCAGGACAAGGACGAAGGAATACGAAGCTACAAGGAGAAAAGCAGCAAAAAGGAACTCACAGGATTTCGAGTTGACCAGGAAGGAAAGCTATGGTTTGAAGATAGAATATGTGTACCACAAGATCAAGAACTTCGTAACTTAATAATGGACGAGGCTCATAACTCAACATACTCCATACACCCGGGATCCACCAAAATGTACATGGACCTAAAACAAAAGTATTGGTGGGATGGAATGAAGACAGATATCGCAAATTATGTCGCCCGATGCGATACGTGCCGACGGGTAAAGGCAGAACACCAAAGGCCAGCAGGACTACTCCAACCACTACAAGTACCCCAATGGAAATGGGATGAAATAAGCATGGATTTCATAGTGGGGCTACCAAGGACACCAAAGGGACATGATTCGATATGGGTAATCGTGGACCGTTTAACAAAAGTGGCACATTTTATCCCTGTGAGGACTGATTTTCGAGCTAGCCGATTAGCAAAGTTATACATTGAGAATATACTCAGATTACATGGAGTACCTAGCCGCATAGTATCGGACAGGGGAACACAATTCACCTCGAGGTTTTGGAAAAGCTTACACAAGGCCTTGGGCACACGCTTGGATTTTAGTTCAGCTTATCATCCACAAACTGACGGCCAAACGGAACGTGTTAATCAAATACTAGAAGACATGTTGAGGGCCTGTGTACTTACCTACGGAAAAGATTGGGAGCAAAGCCTAGCATTCGCGGAATTTTCGTACAACAATAGCTATCAAGCAAGCTTGAAAATAACCCCATTTGAAGCATTGTATGGGAGAAGGTGCAGAACCCCCTTGATGTGGTCCGAAGTAGGAGAAAGAAGCTTGTTCGGACCAGACATGATAAAGGAAGCCGAGGAGCAAGTAGCCAAGATTCGGGAAAATTTAAAAGCCGCCCAAAGCAGGCAGAAAAGCTACGCGGATAACCGCCGAAGACCATTAGACTTTCAACCAGGAGATTTCGCATACTTAAAAGTATCCCCTATACGAGGCACCCGAAGATTCCAAGTGAGAGGAAAGCTAGCACCTAGGTATATTGGGCCATACCAAATCACCGAGAAAATTGGGGCGGTAGCATACCGACTAGAACTACCACCAGAAATGTCCGATGTGCACGATGTATTCCACGTCTCGCAACTCAAGAAATGCCTAAGAGTGCCAGAGGAACAAGCATCACCAGAAGTCATGGACTTACAACCGGATCTACAATATCAAGAAAGGCCAATCAAGATATTGGATGTTGCCGTTAGACAAACAAGAAGGACAGCAGTCAGATTTTGTCGGGTACAATGGAGCAATCATACGGAAACAGAGGCCACCTGGGAACGAGAAGACGATCTCAAGAAAGAATTCCCGTACCTGTTTGAGGAGCAGTACGAATCCCGAGGACGAGATTCTCTTTAAGGGGGGTAGGTTTGTAACACCCCAAATTTTTTTTAACTTTTTTCGAAAATCACCAAAAAAAAATTTTAGCTTTTTAAAACTTTTTCAAAAACCCTTTTGCTTTGATGTGTTCAGCAGTATAGGACTAGTGTGGCATAGCATATAACTCACCCCATGCATTTTTGAATTCAAATCCACTCAAATTCATAAGCACATGCACTTAGGAAATAAGAGAAAAGAAATGGAAAAGGAAAAGGAAAAGGAAAAAGGAGCTCGGGCTCCATCTTCCCGCCGGCCCAAAGAAGCCACCCACCCTCTCTCTTCCCTTCTCTTCTCCCCCTCTCTTTCCTTCCGCGTGGGCCGGCCCAAGCGGCCCGGCAAGGCAGCAACAGCGGCCAGCACCGTGTGCCCGCCTCTCCTTCCCTCCCGCGCCGATGACAGGCGGGCCCCGCCTGTCATCATCGTCGTCTACCTCCGGCGACGAGGGAGGCAGACGCGATTACAGCGTCCCAGGAAGCGCCGCCTCCGGGCTCGCCATTACCGCCTCCGCTCCGCCCGAATGGATAAGGATGTCGACACACCCCCGCCCGCGCGGTACCCTCTCTTCTCTCTCCCCTCTCTCTCTCTCTCACGCTCTCCCGTACCTTCTCGCTGGCACACTGCCACCGCCGCTAGCCGACGCGCTCGGATGAGCTCATCCATGGCGCGCGCACAAGGACCGCCTCACTGTGGCCAACCGACCTCGCGAATTCAAACGCGAGCGCGCCCAACGGCTAGCTGTGGCGGACGGGAAATATCTTCCCCGCCGAACCGCCATCGCCGGCCTATAAATAGGCCCGGCCGGCGCCCCTCCGCCATCGCCCTCGCCATTCCGAGCTCCGCCAGGGGCAGGAACACTTCCTCTCCACCTTCAATTCTCTTCTCCTCCCCTCCATCGGGCTTGAGCTCGACTGCCCCCAACTCGGGAGCAACCGGCGCCATTAGGGACGCCGCCCAAAATTCAAGCTTTCTGCTGCGTCTCCGGCCAATTGGGTTCGAGGTGAGCTCTCCGAGCCCCTCCTCCACCTTCTCCTTTCCCCAGATTCCTTCTCTGTGTCGCACTGCCATGGAGCGCCGCCGTCCGCCGTGCGCCTAAGCCGCCGGTCACCGGCTGGCATGGCTCGGCAAGGCTGTCTAGCACCTCTACCTTATTCCCCGGACCACACCTCACACGCGCACGCACAATGCGGGCCGATTAGGCCACGCACACACACATTCCACTGCTCAGCGCCGCCGCGGAACCTTCAGCGGGCCGCCGTCGCCACTAAGGGCGTCTACCGTCGCCGACGAGCTCACCCAGAGCTGCGGCTCGGTCACCCTCACACCGTACACCACTCCCCTTCCCCCTCGAGCGCCACGGCGTCGCCGACGGCGGCTCGAGCCAGCCCTCCTCTCTCACTGTTCCGGCCACTCTTCCTCCCTCCCCCTCGCTCACTGGCACGCGGGGCCCGCAGGCCAACGGCGCTCGTTCGCCCAGCGCCGCTCGCGCCGTTCCTCTCCCTCCTCTCTTCTACCACCGACGCCAGCGTGGGACCCGGGGCCAACGGCGTCACCGTGCCGTGCCATCCAACGCCGTCACCGCCGTTCCCCTCTCCCCTCTCGGGCATGTGGGCCGCGGAGCCGACGCCGTCCAACGCCGTCACACCGCCCGGCCCCACCTGTCATACACACACACGCACACAACACACACGCCCTTCCTGGGTACACTAAGGGAAAATGCTAGGTGCACCCGGCTGTTGTACACAGAGTGTTGTTTCTCTATTTTCTATTGCTAGAAAAATTCTAGGAAAATTTGTAAATAAACTACTTGACATGTAGAATTTAACCATGTGGTTTACACACAAATCCATGCATTCTAAATTGCAACCAAAATTTCATTTAGTAATTAGGGTTTTAGATAAATTAGAATAAACTTTGGAAAGGTATAACTTTTGCATCTTAACTCCGATTTAGGTCAAACCACTTTCTAAATTCTTCTAAAATCATGCTCTACGCATTGCATCTAGTGCCACTACCTAGTTCTATACTTGCATGTATGTGTTTCTTTTATCCTTTAGCGGTAGTCTCACCCGATAGAAAATCCCCCACCAGAGGAGGACGAGCATCAGGACACCGAGGACCCGGACTACGTCGCGGACATCGACGGTGTTGACCACGCAGGCAAGTCCTAATTTCCACCTCTCTACCATCCTTCTATCTAAATTATAAATTGACCCTTACTAAAGAGTATAGATAATTGTTAATGAGCTAATGTGATAATGTGATCATGAGATAACCGGATAAAGTGATTATACATGCTATGACGTGAAACGGGTAGGGGTAATCTAAGTGTAGATTACTTGGCGGATATTACTGCGAAGGATATCCTGTCGGAGATACCTGTTTTGGTCACCCCTAAGGACCGGTTCATAGTCTCTTATTCATCCCTGTGTGACATCTCGTACAGCCACACGTCTATATGGGTAGACTTGGTCTCACACCCCGTTAGGCTGAAGTATGTTTCCACTTAGGAGGCCGGTGTAGGCAAACGGTAGAGCAGGAGACGGCGTAGGATGCTATGTGATCTTCCATGGTCTGGTTGGGCGTGGACGCTATGTGATCTTCCACGTAAAATTCTTGGGTGCACATTTGCTAGCTATATACATATATTCATAAATTCTAAGTGTGGATGCTAAGTGATCTTCCACAAAGTGTGTGAGGGCATGGGCTGCGAGAGAGCTCCCCTGTCCGGGTTAGGCATAGGAAGAAGAGTGGTCTTCCCCGCTTAACTTTTTCCCAACCCCTGAGCGCCGTAGTGGAAATGTATGGAACCCTAAGAAATGCATACTATCGGGTACGAGGTCTCGGTAGTTCTTTTCTAACCCTTGGCCAGGGAAGGAATCGTAATTACCGTGTGGGGAAAAGTGTACAACCTCTGCAGAGTTTATTAGAATCTATTCGAATAGCCACGTCCTTGGAATGGGCAAATGCCGGGATGAGACGCTATGATTAGAATATTATATGATTAATGAGATAATGCATAACCATGTGATTATGAAATGGACTAACCTGGGACTAGTGAGGAGGATAATACCCTACTAGGCCCAACCCAAAATTTTATCATCACTCTTTTCCACCAAGAAGTTGGGACTTGCTGAGTACGTAAGTACTCACCCCTCTTTGCTATGCAGACTACGACCTCGGAGATGATCGCGACTATGACGAGGAGGTGGACCCTGATGTCTAGGAGCTACGTAAGGACCCCGACGCGCTGGATCGAATCGTAGGAGTTAGGGCTTCGACTACGCTCAAGATGCCTGTGGAGTAGTTGCTACGCTTCGCTAGAATAATTAGTCTCGCCTTAGAATCTATCCTGTAATAAAGCCGAACCCCTTGCGGCCTTAGTCATTCCATATGTAACCCGAGGGCTATGCCCTAACGATGTAGAACCCTTTTATTAAATATAAATAAAGCTCGAAACTTTTCTCTTAAATCTGTGTGCCATTTCTGTGCATAATAGACGTATTTGTGCGTGATCCTGGCACAAATACGAGTATTTTCTGGACTCTCAAAATGAGGGGCCGACAATCCAGCACTGCTAGCACTCAATAGCATAACATATGGCTCTGATGCCTTGATCAGGAATAGTGATGTAGGATCCTGACTCGGCTTGGGTGGCATCCGAAGCGGGGCAGCATCCAGGAGCGAGCCTCGACCAAGCGGGGCAGCGTCTAGGAATTCGGTGCTGAGACTGATGACATCCTAAGCCGACAAACTTTGCTATTTCATCTAGGAGCTCACTACTCCTCGAGGTAGCGTGCAAGAATATGCACGACATGTGGGCGACAAGCTTGATCAAGGACCTGATCCCCTAAGGGGGTCCCCAACGAGTCGGTTTGGGCCACCTATTTGATGCTTTGGATCTTACGTGGAGGAAAGAGAGTGAAAAAATACGTCGCTAGCTATTACTTTGATGCTAGAGCAAAAGATGGAAGCAGGATGATATAGTGGCCCCTTCTACCTTTTTGCTGTCACAACCAATAAGAAAAGATCATAGAAAAAGGTTTCTAGTATTAAATTACAGACTATAGCTAGACTGCTCAATGCTATTGAGCATATCAGCTAACACTTTATTTTTCTCACAAACAATCAGCCATTTTAGTTTGTAGTCGGCTTATAAGTCCCACCGAACAAGTCAGATAACATCCCCTTGGACATACTAAAGGATTCTCTAACAACTGTCTTCGTAGTTAGTTGCATCAGATTAAAAATTGAAACAAAGAGAGGGTGCAAAAAGTAAATCACTGCTGCTTCCCTCGTGCTAGCTACAAGCATGTGAATGGAGAAAAGGGCATGCAGAAACGAAAAGCAGAGAAGGAAACGGTGTGGCGGATAGAAGATGCAACTCTGGTGCGATAATAACAAGTTAATAATAACAGCAAGTCCCATGGTGAGAGGATTGACAAAGTTTTTGAATAAAATATCTTACAGCTAGAGCCCACTTGCTGAGTTGGCACACAACAGTCAGCAGGCAGTTATTTCGTTGGATGCGAGCTCCACCGGATATCAGCATGGTGGGCCCGACAAGATCTGCACATTGGCGTAGTACCAGCACGATGAGTTTAGTAGTGGGCAAAGCGACAAAGTATTTTTTTATTGAGGTTTTTATGTGTGTGCCATTAAAAAAATAGCAATTATGTAAAAACTACTAGAAAGTTGAATCTCTCATCCATATTCATGCTCTAAACTTTTTTTTTTCTCCACGCCATTTCCGACAGATTTACCTCTAATGGTGTTAAACTGCGGGTGTGAAAAGTCAAAAATACCCTAGGTATAAATATGCTATTAAATTCTTTTTGAGCGTCTTAACGACTTTGAATGAAAAAAACTCAAAACTAAAGCATATCATATTATATGTTCACCGTGTAGATATACTCATGTGCAGTCCAACAAAATTAGTTTTTCCATTTTATGATTTTTATGTGATTTACTATGATTTTTCAAAGATTCAGCAAAAATAAATAAAAAAGCGAAAACTGGTTTTGTGTTAAAAAAACTCCTAGGGGGTAAAACAGACGGTTTTGGAAAGTTGATGAGGTAAAATAGACCGTTTCATAATTCAGGGGGTGAAGTAGACTATGCTTGATAGTTCGGGGGTTCAGTAGACTTTTTCTAAAAAAACATACCTCAATTGATTATTTCTTCTAAATTACATTGAAAATTGGAAATCCGGGTTCAAGACTTCAACACGACATGGGCATGAATTCATTTTTTAAACTCAGCATGATCTCATTACTCAACTGTTAACGAATCATTAGCAACAATTACATGAATATTCCCGGGGATAGATCTCAAGATTAGACCCATAGCCAGCATCCACCACGACTGTGACTTCCCTACCTCTACCTAGCCCGGCCGCCTCCACCACATAGCCAGCATCCCCACCGCCTACCTACCTGCCTCTCTTTCTCCTCCGCCCCTTGTAAGGCCACCTAATTTGGAGAAGAAGGGGGGTGGGGGGGAGCCAGATTTGGAGAGGGATGTTTTTACCTTTTTTCCGCTACCAAGGGTTGTTTGGATAGCATGTTCTATGAAAACCTTTTTCCTAAAACCTTGTTTCATTCTACCATCCTAGATCATATCTTTGTTTGATGGCTTAGCTAATTTCTTTTTAAGTAAAAATATTTTGTAATCATTTTTTAAACGGAACCAGGAGCTTCCAATTATGGATTTTTAACAAAAATAAGGGTAATCTCCCTCCTTTTGTATCTATTTCGCACTTGTTATTTTTAATATATTCTATTAATAGAGGTTCTTAGCACCTCCTGATTTCCAAAAAAAAACCTCAATTGATTATTCTTCAAAACTACGGTGAAAACTTGAAGTCCGAGTTCAGGACTTCAACGTGACATGGGCATGAATTCTTTTTTTTTTTTTTAACTGAGCATGATCTCATTACTCAACTGCTAATAAATGGTTAGCAACAATTACATGAATATTCCTAGGCATAAATCTCAAGATCAGACTCTTCCTAGAATCACATAGGTAAGTCATTACAACTAGTTCATGAGGATTCCCACAGTAGTAGCATCATAATCCTCCGTTGTTAGCACCTGGACTACGATATTTCCATCAGTCTCTATTATGATCCGGCCAAATGCCCAAATCGGCTGCGACCTACATACCCTGAAGGCACGCGATAAGCTCAGCCTGAAAAGCATTCAGGAGATAGCCTATCTTTTCCTCTGCCAGAGGCCACACCATCTCCATCACAATCTCGAATTAGAAAAGCCCAACTTCCTGTTTGAGAGTTTGGGATGGAGGACCCGTCACAATAATTGAGCTTCGGATAGCCCCGTGGCAGCTTGCTCCTTTGATCCTTCATTCTCGTACTATTATTCGTCAGGCTATTGTCAGCTGTAACATTGGTGTTCTCTTCCGCATATGAGCAGATGTATCTAGCTAAGAAGCTGCCACCCCTTCTCCGGGCTTCTTCTCTGATCAAATTTCTCTCTTGCCACAAGAACCACAGGGCTATAAACATCATTAATTTCTGTTCTTTTTTTTGCCTTCAGGATCACACAAATAGCATCTCTGACCCAAAACTTTATTCTTCTATTGGTAGGAACATCACCAAATGGCGTCCCCCTGTAACCCATGGATGTCTCCCCACAAAATTAGTCTCCCTATTACTATTAGAGCATCTCCAATAGTATTAAAAAATAGTAAAAAAACTGGTTTTCTAACCTTTGCAAAATATATTTGTAGAAATAAAAAGGTGCTAAACTCTAATAGTTTTAAAATCTCGCTCCTAAAAGCTAGAAGGTAATTTTACATCAAGAGTCTCTGACTATTTATAAATCATACCAACCAATTTTACGATTTCTTTCTATCAAATATTTGCATCAGGAACCCTATCCTACTTCCTTTTCTTTTCCACATCACACCAACCACTTTTATAGTTTCTTTCAATCTTGTATATTTGCATCAGGAACAATATTCTACTTCTTTTTTCTTCCCACATCACACCAACCACTTTTACAGTCTCTTTCTATCTTTATCTTGTATATTTACATCAGGAACCCTATTCTATTTCTTTTTCTTTCTCATATCCTTTCACCTTCACATTAGCGTAGTGGTGGTTTTTTCTCGAGTTCCAAAAGATTGGGAGGTGGGTTTAGGAGTTGCTGGAGATGAGTTTTTTTTAATCTTGCCAAAATTACTGGATTGGGAGACTATTTTAAGTACTCTTGGAGATATTAAAAATCAAATTTTGGTAGGATTGATATCATGGCCATTCGTTTGTATTTTGTAGTAATTGCATATTCAAAAAAAAAAAAAGAAACTTTTAGATCCCTTATTGCACAAAGACGACAAATATTGGCTGTAATCGATCATTGAAAATAATCTTTTACTACTACAAATTAGATTAATTTGAGTTCTAGAAATCCATACCAGTTTCCCCGAAATAAACACAACAAAACTATGTTGAAGACATGTAAATTAAGATCTTATAAATGATTTAAAATCAGAGAGAGTGCATTCATATTATATTCCTTCTGGTTTTGATTCTTAACCACATCATCATATATACAAGATTCTTTTCATTCCGTGAAGGTATCCTGACGATCCATACGACCGTTTTTGGTGGGCAATGGACAGTGCTAGCTCACGGTGGGTGAACTCATCGACGACGCTGCCCATTCAGCCGGAAACCATGTATTACGCCGTGCCCTCGCGCATTCTGCAGACAGCCGTCGCGGCATCGGGCAACGACACGGCGCTCACCGCCATCACCTGGCAATACCAAACCAATTACTCGTTTATGATAATCCTGCACTTCGCCGACTTCCAGGACACCCAGCTTCGGCAGTTTGATATCCTCATCAACGAGAAGGATGATGAGTCTGGAACGAGATTCAAGTGGTACAACCCCCGTTACCTGGCTCCACATTCGGTGCACATTATTGAATCCAACAGGGCTACCGACGGCAGCAACTACAACAACATCACTCTTGCTAAGACCAATGCCTCCGTGCTGCCTCCGATGATCAATGCGCTCGAGATCTACTTTCACGTCCCTTACGACAATCCGACGACACTCCCTCAAGACTGTAAGCTAGCCCAGCTCTCTCTCTCTCTCTCTCTCTCTCTCTCTCTCTCTCTCTCTCTCTCTCTCTCTCTCTCACACACACACACACACACACACACGCACGCACGCACACACACACACACACACACACACACACACACACACACACACACACACACACATCCACATTGGATGTTTAGTTAGCTGTTAGATTTCTTCGTACACACTGCAATGCAAGTGCAATCCAATCCATTGTTGCGCGCGCCTATAAACAATACAGCCCCTATGCCCCACGATGCTCGATTGAATGTTGAATACTGAACCAGGATGTTAAAATGCATGGTTTGTCGAAGATTCTACTTTGAATTGACTTTTTTCCCTCATTTTCCTGTCTTGTTCTTGTACACGCAATGGTTTTTCCAAGCCATGTATTTGGGTGATTGCACCCAGTTCCCAACATAGTCATCACTATAGTTTTTGTATTCTAGTTGACGCCATCATGGCTATCAAAACTGAGTACGGAGTCAAGAAAAACTGGATGGGAGATCCATGTTTTCCAGCCAAATATGCTTGGGACGGTGTGAAATGCAGCAATGCAAGTGGTAACATATCAAGGATAACATCACTGTGAGTATCTGATACCTTATTGAGGAGTACATCTTTATCTCATATGAGCTAGTATATTATTGGTGGATTCAATAACCGATTTATGTGGAATTGCAATTTCTCATGCAGAGATCTCTCCAACAGCTCTTTGCATGGCACAATATCTAAGAATTTTACACTGCTCACAGCACTCGAGAATTTGTAAGTCCTATATAACTCCAGGCCAATGTCCTCTGCTTTCATTATTTATGTCCCAAGATTTCACGTTACATGACTGGTGATCCCATTCTACTAACTGTGATCATGATATGTCCATTTCTTTGGTTTACATGTTCTGGAGATTTTTGTTTGTTGGATCAATCTAGAGATTTTTTTTGGAGTGAATCCAGATTACAGGCCTCTGTATAATTATAATACCATAAACCACTTCCCCAACCTCAGCCTCTATACTGAGGAGATAGGACATAGAGTTGTTCTGTTTTGGTGATTGCACCTCATTTTGTTGCATATCTTGCTCTGTTTCAAATCTTTAGTTGCCAATCGAATGGATGAGGCTATATTAGTAGTTTTTTTTTTTGTGTGACACCATGTTTGCATCTTCATATTTTCCAATTAATAAATTAAATCTCTCGTCTGTTTTGTTTAAATCTATCAATATTTAATGTACCTTGCTCTTTATTTTTTCTATCAAAGGGCTCCAGCTAATTTAAATGTACATAATGCTATTAGAAAATTAATTGTTGTACCTCAACATACTTGTCATGACTATGTTCCCAATGGTCGAACTAAAAAACCTCTCGCAGGGGTCCTGGGTGTACTTAAAAACTTCTCACGCAGGTCTAGAACAGCTCCGAATCCTTGCCCACCATATACGGTGGCACCGGAGATCCTGTGAGACTAGGCTTAGACCTATGCTTTGACGGTACCATAGCTCCTTTAAGATTGGGCTTAGACTTCTGGATTGGAGTGGGCAAACAAGGGCATTTTTTTCGCCTCTGACCGACAAATTCACCCCCTGGGAGGTCAAACTCCTGCTGCAAGGGTACAAGGCAGTAGTGGCTATAGCGCCCGCTAGCCAATGGTTGAACTATAAGGCTTTTATTTCCTACTACTAGCTTGATATATCATAAATCAAGTTACAGAATGATAAAACGCGGATTTTGTCAAATTCCTCTCATGTAGAGTTTGAATCAGTTATCTATATACTTTTGTCTTACTGTAGTTGTACAAATGTTTCAGGGATTTATCTTACAACAAGTTGAGCGGTTCGGTACCAGATTCCTTACCAAGTTTGCCTTCCCTACGAGTTCTGTAAGTTTCTGTTTGTTGCAAATTATTACCAAGCCATGGACGTTACCAATCACGTTTCACTTTGTAGAACAAGCACAGAATCTAAAACTGCTGCTTTGTGCTTTTGAACAGCTATCTGGGCTTAAGATCAACTTTCATAAGAGCGAGGTCTTCTGCTATGGTGCAGCTAAAGAGATGGAATCATATTATACCACACTCTTTGGATGCAACGCGGGAGAGTATCCCTTCAGATACCTAGGGATCCCAATGCACCATAGACAACTCCTAAACTGTGAATGGAGTAAGGTGGAAGACCGGTTCAAGCAGAAACTCTCCTGTTGGAGAGCAAAATACCTCTCATATGGGGGGAGACTGGTTCTGCTTAACTCAGTCCTAAGTAGCCTACCGATGTTCATGATGTCTTTCTTTGAGATCCCTAAGGGGGTTATCAAGAACCTGGATTATTATAGATCAAGGTTCTTTTGGCAAGGCTCATCAGGCAAACATAGATATCGTCTTGCCAGATGGGACATCTTATGTCGTCCTAAGGACCAAGGAGGACTAGGTATCTTAAACCTACAATTGCAAAACAAGTGCCTCCTGGCCAAGTGGTTGGTTAATTTACTCAATACAGAAGGCATGTGGCAATCTCTATTAAAGAATAAATATCTACAATCCAAAAGCCTTTCTCAGGTGACAGCCAAACCAAACGACTCTCACTTTTGGAGAGGCCTCATGCATATCAAAGAGGAGGTACTGGCTCTTGGTTCCTTCGACATCAAAGATGGGACCAACACTAGATTCTGGGACGATACATGGGTAGGTGACAAGCCTTTAAAAGTTAAATATCCATCCCTTTATAATATAGTGCGAGATCCTCACGCAACAGTCTCAAAAGTGATGATTACTAGCCCACTAAACATCTCATTTAGAAGGGCTTTGGTGGATAACAAACTCAGAGAATGGCTTCATTTAGTAGCACGGATCTCAAATGTTTTATTGGTCGAAGGTTCAGATTACTTTAGATGGAGTTTAACCAAATCTGGGTTATTCTCTGTTCGCTCTATGTATCTCTATCTTATTGATACACAAACACCTTTTCGCCATAGGAAGATCTGGAAGATAAAAATCCCGCTTAAGATAAAAGTTTTTCTTTGGTTCCTACAACGGGGGGTGGTCCTAACCAAAGACAATCTCGCAAAGAAAAACTGGAAAGGGAGCCAAAAGTGCATCTGCTGTAATGAGAATGAAAATATCCAGCATTTGTTCCTAGACTGCCCCCTTTCTAAAATGATATGGAGGATTATCTTTTATGCTACTAATCTGACCCAACCAAGATCAATCGGTCACATGTTTGGAAATTGGCTAACTAATCAAGATAAAAGGATTAGAAGTTTGATCTGGGTGGGGGTGGCTGCTATGTGCTGGGCTATCTGGAGATGCCGTAATGATGTTATTTTTAACCGAATTAAATATAACTCTATTATGCAGGTGGTGTTCAGAGGAGCGTACTGGCTACGCTCGTGGGCTCAGTTGCAGCGGGATGAGTCAGCCATGGACGTAATCTCAGCGATGAGCAAAAAATTGGAGATAATTGCTCTAGAGATATCCAATAATGGATGGAGACATTTATATTGTTTGAACTAGCGTCCGGGTCGATCTATAAGACCATGGCTCTCTTTTTTATTCTTCTACAAAACTTTGTAATAATTGGCTGTGTACATCCCAGGATGTAGAGGCCGGATATTGTTTATCCATTATCTAAAAAAAAAAACAGAAATGTATCTGGCAACCAGCTGAGTGACGAATCCCTATGTAAAAATTATACCGGACCAGTTACTTTCAGGTTTTGATCTTCTTCCCAATATGCATTCCATCAATATGCTTCTGAATTTTATATTATATCTCTTGCTCTGACCCTCAAACAAGTTTTGTCCTCCAAAATAAGTTCAGATCTGATTAGCTTATATACTTCCAGACACGATTTTGATGTCTCTGTATGCAACAAACCTTCACCCAGCCCGTCAAGAAATAAAGTAGCTATCATAGCTATTTCAGTAGTGTTTCCAGTGTTAGTACTAATTGTACTACTTCTTACATATTTCGTCTGGTGGAAAAAAAAAAAAGCCTAATGGTGTGCATCTTATTTCTCTATTCTTTACTGACATTTGTTAATGCTTTCAGTTTATAATACTTAACCTTTCTTATCTGATACTAGTTCAACCAGTTCCCTTATATGGCCCAACAAGAGATACAGAACCTAATATTGCTTCAGGAAGCAAAAAAATTTATGGGTACAACCTGAATAAAACTGAGAATCGTCAGTTCACATATAAAGAGCTGGAGAAGTTCAGTAATAATTTCAAGAAGTTCATAGGACAAGGAGGTTTTGGGCCTGTTTACTATGGCCGTTTGGAAGACGACACTGAGATTGCTGTCAAGATGCGTTCTGAATCATCATCACATGGGCTTGATGAATTTTTAGCTGAGGTACCAAATTACAGTGTCCTAGAAAAGTTGAAGGTGCATTATGAATTTAATTTTGCAAATAAGATATATTCCATAATTTGTTACATATAGGTTCAGAGCTTGACAAAGGTGCATCACAGGAATCTAGTGTCTTTGATTGGTTACTGCTGGGAGAAAGATCATTTGGCACTGGTTTATGAGTACATGTCTCAGGGCAGTCTTTTTGATCATCTGAGAGGTTTGTCTGTGGAAAGTCTATTGAGTATTGATTTAGGCATAACCAGCTACGTTGCCTTTTCAAACTGCTTTCGAGATATGTATGCATGGTTTGGATCTGAGAAACTATCTTGACTGACTTATATATAAATTCTGGTATCTGAAAAATCAGGAGCCTTTTTTTGGGGGCCGCTACATGTCTTCCTACTGAAGTGCCTAATCCTTAGTGATAGCATGGATGCGAAATATTTGCCAGCATCCTGCTTATATCGTCAGTCCACCTTAACACTGGGATTGGTGACGCTGCGAGCTACACCCAGTTACCTTAAACCCCACCACTGGCCTATGCTTTATTTTATTTTTGCATGATTCAGCTAATGTGAATGTTAAAGGATTGGTTTTGTTTTGTTATTAACTATATTGCTAACTTTATTGCAATTCCATTATAGAAAATCATATCAAAGCTAGGGAAAGGAAACATTCCATAACTTTGTTGAAATTGACACGCCGTGAAGCTTTTAAACTGTTCTGTTATGTTAAAACATTGAAGGTAAAAATGGTTCTGAAGGCTTGAGTTGGAGGAAACGTGTACGAGTACTGCTTGAGGCTGCACAAGGTATGCCGCAACGGAAGCACATCAAGAAAACTGGAATGCAAATCCTTCATATGGTCATATGGTCATTATTGTTATTCTCTTTTTTTTTTTTGGCATTTCCTGTGATATGTAAAGGCTTGGATTACCTGCACAAAGGTTGCAATTTGCCAATAGTGCATCGTGATGTGAAGACCAACAATATTCTCTTGGGTCAAAATCTGCAAGTTAAAGGCTTCGACAATGGGCAGGACTGCAGCAGCGTGATGATCTCCGGGATCAGCTGCTACTTATTGCACAATTGCTGGAGACATCGGCATTCAGTTTCTTTAGTTCCAATGGCTGGTTATCTACTAGGTTTATCGGTCTTTAATAGTCAGAACTTTACTTTCAGTTTCGCTATTTGCCATCCTGCTTGTAGGATGTGGTTTGCTATGAACTGTGTGCGATGTTTCGCTCAAACTCTGTAATAATGGGTCTGATTCTACTATTTGGTAGATGAAGCCGGGTATGAACTATCCATTATCTAAAAAAATATCTTAGCGATACACAAACTCACATATCAGCCACTGCAGCTGGCACAGCTGGTTACATGGACCCTGAGTATGTCTTATCTTTTCCTGCATATTCTGCTGACATTTCGGTTTCTTTTCCATGTAGCTTATTTTTGAATGAATACTAATACATGAAAAAAATAGTTAAACTCAGGCAACATAGTTTCCTTTTTTTTTTTGCAGTTTTCTTATTCAATAAAATTAGGCTCGTCTGGTGCTCTGTTTTATGAAGTATGAACACGTGTGTAGATAGCTGTAGTGACATGTTGACAACTGCTGGTTGGAAGTGTTTCTCTTGAACATTCTTGTTAATGTTTCTTCAGGTACTACCTAACTGGAAGGCTGACTGAGAGCAGCGATGTGTACAGCTTCGGAGTTGTTCTGCTTGAGGTAGCCACAGGGGAGGCCCCATTAGTGGCGGGGCAAGGCCACATCATTCAGCGTGTTAAACAGAAGATTGCCACTGGAGACATCAGCTCAATTGCTGATTCGCGACTTGGAAGTGACTATGACATCAACTCCATGTGGAAGGTAATCGACACTGCTATGATGTGCACCGCGGATTCTGCTGCTCAAAGGCCAACGATGGCCACAGTCATGTTACAGTTGAAGGAGAGCCTGGCGTTGGAGGAAACTCATGAGAACAGTAGCATCAGGGAAAACCGAGGGAGTGACATAGATGCTGTGTTGTCCACATTTCGTCCATTGACAAGATGAAGCTGTGCCTGTACCTGGATTAGGTTCATGCTTTTGATGCGTCTCTACTAAGTCTAAAATGGGTTTTTGGTGAACTCCTTGTTATGTGAAGACACACTAGTGTAGAATTGTGCGCTGTTTTGATTTTGCAATTGCTTGTGTGTGTAAAAAAAAAGTAATAAGGTTTGATGTGAGCTTGCAGCTTCTCCAGAATCCAGATATTATGAGCTCCCCGTGCTCTGCTGCTCTGTAGTATATATTTTTGACAAATATTTCCCACGCTTGTATGTAATTACATGGTACTAATAACATAAAGGATTGATTAGCTTGAAACGAGGGATCGAGAAATTGAGCGTGAGTCTTTCCATTCCTAGCTTGTGTTCAATTTCAAACAGTTTCCCTTCGATATCCTATTGCTACCATGATTATTACCATTCTATTCCTTGTTCATCTGCATTTGTGTATATTTTACTTGTTATCACAATACTACTCCATCGTTCCAGGCATTTTGGTACATTTATTTTGCTATTTATCTAGATATAATAATATGTCTAGATACGTAACAAAATAGATGAACCTAAAAAATCAAAGCGACTTCTAATTTGCAACAGAGGGAGTATCTGCTTAGATAGCTGTCTTTCTTACATCCCCTGTTTCTGTTTACTTTTCCTATGATCATTTATTGTCGCCAAATCAGAATTCATGTTGTGTTGTTATTTAGTTTGACTGTTACAAGATTTCTCTCCTTATTACTATCTCCATTCCAAATTACTAGTCGTTTTGATATTTCTAGATATGTAGCTAAAAGTACTTAGATATATGCATAGTAAAACAATGTCTACATAGCAGAAAGCGGCGAGTACCTTCATTAGCAGTCATGCACAACACTGTTGCGCCACTCCAGGAGCCACCTCAACCACTGGGTTGAGGGCTGGGAGACGCGGGAAGAGGCAGTCTATAGAGCCATTGCGTAATAGTGTCTTATATCTAACGCTTAGTCCCTCAGCATATTATTTACTCGCTGATTGTCATCAGCCTTTCCCCCCTCGGTTGTCCACAATCTACCATAAGTTGAATTTCGTTCCTTGGCGATCTCGGAGGCGATCTCCATCCTCCCATGGTGTTGTCCATGTTGATCCTTTTGTTCCCTTCATGGATCTTCCTGGGCTCAACTTTCAACCCAGGATTATTGAAGCAGAGATCCTTCGCAAGTTTTGTACGGCAGTTTGTGTTCACCCAGCCTTTCTTTTTTTTAAGAACCTGGAGGGGTGCGAGCCCCTACAGAAAATATATATTAAAACATGACCAAAAAAAACAAGAAGTAATACAAGGTTACAGGAGCTTAAGAACAAGCTCAAGAAACAAAGAAAGAAAGAAAAACTAGGGCTCAGCTCTCTAAGGAAGCTATCCATTGATCAAATTGAAGAGAAAACCTAACCTTTATTTTGAGCCTTGCCTCTTTGAAGAAGTAGCTTTACACTCCAACAAATTCATTTGGTTTCCTTTGAAAATAAGTTCATTTCTGGCGATCCAAATGACCTAAGAAATCAGAGTAATTGCCTCCATGTAGAACCTAGAGTTTAACTGAATTTTGAAGGCGTTGACATTCTCTAGAATTCCTTCATCTTGAACTTTTTTCAGGTTAAACATACCCCAGCAGTCTTGAGCAAACGGGCAGTGAATAAACAGATGTTCAGAGGATACTTCTGTTATCATGTTGCACAGTTCACAGTTGTAGCACTCTAGATGCATATTTATCCCTCTTAGGATATTTCTTATGCTGAGTCTGTCCTTTATCAAAAGCCAGGAGAATCCTTGATCTTGGGCTGACAGGAATTCTTCCAAATCCATTTGAAGATTGGGTCAGTCTGGTTATGTCCAATTAGTTCTTTTTTGCTAAAGCTTTCATTCTTCCTTGTCCTCTTCGTTGGTCGTTGCAAGTATCGTCTATTTCATGTTCGTCTCCTCAATAACAAAGTTTAGGTCTCGGTCGCGTGTGACCGGACTCTAGTCCAAGAATCGACCAGACACACAGGTGCTGCGTCCGGTCATGGTGACATCAGCTCTCGAGCAAAGGCAAGGAGCGATCGGATGCTGGGTGCGTCTAGTCACCCCTGACCAAACGTGTCCGGTCATGAAAAACACGCTCTGGGAGCTGTCTAGTTTGGACCGGATGCCCTTACAGCTGGTGTATCTGGTGCAACGTGCACTGTGCATGGATGGTGCTGGTCGTTGCGCGGCAACAGCTATTTTGAAACGGCTAGTCCACATGGCCATTTATGGACGACCGAATGCGTCCAGTAATGTCAAAGAGCACATGTTCGGTCAGTACGCAGAGAAGGGTTTTTGAGCCCAACGTTTGTGTCACTTGTTGGGGGCTCTATAAATAGGCGCTCTAGCTCACTTTATTGAATATAATGATGATTGATATATCCTTGTGAGCTAAGCCATACCTCTGATTCATCTATCAGTGAGATTGGGACTGATTCTAGTGTATTTGCTTAATGTTCTAGCATCTAGTGGCACTAGTGATCGTGTACGCTACGGGATTGCTTATTACTCTTGGTGGTTGCCGCCACCGAGATGGATTGAAGCAGTGGAGTATTGGCATGATTGGTGATTGTTCGTGACCATCTCCTAGTGATTTGTGAGGGGTTGTTTGAGCCTTCCTCGTGAGAGATCACAAAAGATACGTATAGTGGATTGCTTGTAGCTTGTTGATCCCTATCTTCTATTGGTTGTGTGACACCCGAGTTTAGGTTAGGCATATGAAGCCTATTAGTGTATGAACCTTCAAATGGATGTATTGCAACAATGAGGACGTAGCTTATCGGCAAACAAGTGGATCTCAAAATAAATCATTGTGCCTTCACTTAGATATTCTTTGTGATTGATTTGTGTTGGATTATCATGGTTAATTATATTGTGATTGATAGCTTTTCTAGCTCGGTATACCACTCTGCTCTCTTGTATTTACTTTCTTAGTTATTTATATAGAGGTAGCAAGTGTAGCTAGTTAGTTAGCTTGTCAAGTAGTTCACTAGTAGTAGAAGTAGCAACCTAGCCTTACGTGTAATATAGATATCATAGTATACTAGAATTTCTTGGTAGGTAGCTTGTATTTTTTTGGTAGGCTAGCACAAAAGACATTATCTCATTATTTGTTACTAACATCTTAGTTTAGTGTTGTTGTAGATTTTTTTATAAACAATTTACCCCTCTAGCCATTTAATTATGACCTTTTGGCATGGCAACGTGGGCAAGAGGAGCGACCGGCATGGGTCCTCGAGCTCCGCAAGCAAGAAGAATGCTCGAAGAATGAAAATATCGAAACATTTTCTGTGTACTTAATGAGTGGCACTGGTAGGTAATTTTACCCATCTCTACCAAATCCATTGATCTGGAGACAAAGCAAATATGTGGTGGAGCTACTGGATTCTAAAACCATTAGGCTGAAAAAATCTAGAGCGAGAAACTATTTTTGGCGATGCGGAGCTGCATGTAGCTCTACCAAATATCATCCTCTAAATAATGATGAATAAAATATCTTCTAAACTAAAGAAAATAAATTTAGCTTTGTCTTTTGTAGCCAAGAGAATTGTAGCACTTAATTACAGAATAAAAAGTAATAAAAAAGAAAACGGTATATTTCTCATGTACACTTGCTTGTTGATGTTTTAAGTGTCAGCCACTACGGTCAATCTTCCGGCCATCTTTGTCTTTTTGATTTAAACCTCACGTTCATTCTTCACTTCAGTACATCGGTACAAGAAGTCTCCACTTGACATTCTCTTTCTATGTGGCTATCAACCATCACTGTGCTCCGCAGCTGCACAACAACATAGTTAAGAGACATGTTGCCCACACTCACGCTAGGATTAGTCTCAAACTCAACCAAAGCCACAACCACTCATCACAACTAAATACACAACGACATATATCAACCTTATGATGACAACAACAAACTACCAACTAATTAAGCAGTTCATGGCTAGTCCATACAACAGTACTATAAGGCAACGACCAAAGAGTATAAACTTGAAACCAAACCCATGACAGACGCAAAGACAAGATAGGTCAAAACGTTATAGTTTTTGGGTGGTGAAATAATAACCACGAGGAAAAATAGTATATTTTGTAGCACATTATTGAGGGGTCATAAGAAAATTTCCTATCCATTGAACACACTTGCTTGTGAAAAGTTGTCGTGTGGTCATCTGTACTACTATATAAGGGTAAGTATATTGGTACATGTCAACGGTCTCATAGGCCATCTTATGCAAATCTTATGCAATGCCACATATGATGTTTTCCTATGTGAAGGAAAGAGAGAGATGAGAGAGAAAAAGGTGTGAAACAACCGTCTTATAAGCTAAGATTTAGGACTATGAGATAACCAGTGAATCATTATATGAATTGTTATTACCACATAACTCAAAATTTTGCTTTTGTTATATTCTTAAATTAAGGAATTGTATTATTTGCTATGAGACAACTTAAAAAACAACTACTGTATATGATGTCTATTTACGTGGCGTTGTATAAGACCATCTATGACATGACATCAATGTACTTATCCTAAAGAATACAAGTATGCATGCTGAGGTTTGTGGATCCGTCTATATCACTGCAGTAGATACAGTAGCTAGTAGTAGGCTAGTAGCTAGCTTGTTGTGGTGATCGCTCCCGTTTCACGTCGGATCCATGAGGTGGAGCGTTCGTGGCGTGGGCGGGGTGGGCGCCGGTGTGCCTGGTCAACACCGGCCGCGGCATGCCGTTCGTGTCCGTGGTGGAGCTCAGGAAGCTCGGCGAATTGCTCTACATACCCGCCCGTCTCCGCAAGGGCAACCACAGAGTCCATGTCAATGTACGACCGCCAAATCATGGGGACAGACGTTCCACGGACCAGGTATATATACGTATGGAAATTGTTCTTCCTCCGGTTCATGTCCATGCATGCGTGCGTGCAAACTAGCCAATATTTGTTCCCGCGCATACACTCATGCACAAGCACAACCTAACATTGCTAGTAACGATTTAACTTAGACGCACACACAGCGCACGTCCTACCTACACCATCGAGTAACAAATTTCGAGATTAAAAATCATCAAATATGTCTTATATATTGCTGATGAGCACGTCGCTAAAATTGAAACAACAGTGCCACTAAAATTTAGAATAAATTCAAGTAAATATGAACAACTAGCTAGGATTTATGTCAAGTCAATAACTTAAACAGACACCATAAAAAACCTAATTAACCGATCACAATTACCAGACTAGCTAGTACAATATTTGTTTCACAAGATTTTAATTTATATAACAGTTTTTTACAGCAACATAACCATCAGGAAAATCTTCTAGAATTAGTTAGGATAAATTATATTATACAATTGTTTGTAATCACAAGATTTTGTCTACTTTGACACATATTAGCATGCAACTCCATTTGCAATCGAGAGCAAAAGGAAATATGGTAGTGAAAATCTAATAAAGTACCTAAAAAGCAGTAGCACCAAATGAGTTCATCATAATTCATTGAGTGCAAAATGGTATTTCTTTTTTTTTCACCAATGTCAACTTAATCAGAATAATTAGTATGGCACCAAAGCAGTAGCACCAAATGAGTTCATCATAATTCATTTTTTTTTTTTGGGATACATACAAAGAGTTTTAGTCCGCATCAAGAAAAGTTCAGAGTTCACCAATGTCAACTTAATCAGAATAATTCGTATGGCATTTCTTTTGGTAATTAAAGTGACGCAACCAACGTACATCAGCTGCTTGGGGCAGTAGGAGAACAAGCAAGTCAGTCAACGCCTCAACTCTCAAAGCTTATGTTCATGTGTTTCGTAGTGCCACATTATTGAGCATCCCCTATTGGCTATTGGCTATTGTACTGGACTTGTATGTACATATATTAAACATATATACCTTTCGTCGGATACGGAAGCAAGCACCACTTGTGGTCAAATTAAGTTTTGCCAATTAAGTTATAGTGTACATGACGCTTCTCGTGACGCTTCTCGGTGAACAATCCTCACTTAAGCAAGCGAAGAATTATTTCTTTTCGACATAAAGTATGTTCCCGGTTCTATTTGACACTTTCATCCCGTGGAACATTATTTTTTATTAACGATCATCTCTCATGTTACATTTTTGGGTACGACAAATAAAAATGCCTGTTGGCGGAGGTTTCTTTTAGCCGACAATATGACCCAAAACGGGGGAGCGAGCGGAGGTCGCCCGCGGTGCCGGGCACCTCCGCCTAATCCTGGGGACCTTCAGCCCCTGCTCCCTCAGATGGGAAAGAATGAGGTGCTTTGATAATCGTACCGAAAATAAATGCTTTCATTAATATTTTTCAACAACCACCCCCTGCAACAGTAATGAGCTCCCCTTTTATAGGAGATCCCCTGACAATATCCTCTTGATCTTTACAATCCTACCCCTCAAACCCTAGGGGCATTCTTGACTCAGCCTCTACTGCTACATTTCCCCCAAGGGGCAACGCGGTCTTTATCCCGTGCCTTATCGTGGGTCGGGCCGCATTCGAGCTCCTCATCACCGCCACCGTGGGCTTTTAAACTCCGGGCGGAGGTTCGGACCTCCGTCGCAGGCCGCGCCCGAACGCCATACGTCTTCCAAAGAACCTCCGCCTTCCGGTACCGCGCGGGCGGAGGTTCGGCGGAGGTTTGGAACCTCCGCTCAGCTTCCTTCCTCCGCCACGGAGCCGCGCCTGGGAACGCCATACGTCTTCCAAAGAACCTCCGCCTTCCGGTATCGTCGCGGGCGGAGGTTTGGAACCTCCGCTCGCCTTCCTTCCCGAAAGAGATCAGAAAACACCGAAAGAGAGAAAGGTCAAGTGTATGTATGGGACCTGCGCCCAGGGAGCGGAGGTGGGGAAGGCATTCTCCCCCAACATTTTTCCCCTAGAGTACTTGGGCTAGCGCAGCGGCCAACGCCCTCCTCTGCCTCCCGTTCTGGCGGGAGTTCCCCTTCCCCCCTTTGATCCCCGCCCCCACGTGTCACTTTCTGTTCGTGCGGCGTGCGACGTGACCTGTTTTGATGGTTTGTCTTCCGTCCCTCTGAGGTACCCCCCCCCAGAGCCTATATAAAGGGGGCTGCGGCCATGCCCGCCGTATCACCCGGCTTGTTTGCCTTCTTTCTTTCTACAGCCGTGGCTTCCGAGTCTTCTCGACCTCCGCCGTGGCCTCGTTCTCGGGTCCCTACTCGCTTGCTCAGGCGTTAGGGCTAGTGGGTGGGCTCGCTGCTTTGAGGAGTGCATGGTTGATAGTGCGAAGGCTCAGGATATTGAGGAGACCTTGTCGGACGTAGAAGCTTCGCTTGACGACTTGGTACCTCCGAGTCCTTCTCCGGGGATGGCGGGCAAGAATGAGAAGATCACTTATGAGATTGGTCGTAGCGTTCTGAACCAAATGATGGTGGATCACATGGTGACCGAAGGCTGGTTCGACAAGGGCCGAGCGAAGCTTCCTGGCCGAGAAATTATCCCTGACCCTCCCGGTAAGGAGTACGCGGTGGTTTTCCGTGACTTCTTTACCTGTGGCCTCCGCTTCGTTCCTTGCGCCTTCCTGCGGGATGTTTTGGATGAGTTCAATGTGCAAATCCATCAGCTTACTCCCAACGGAATTGCCGCACTCAACAAGTTTGCGTGGGCTTGTGAGTCTTACGGAGCTCCTCCTGATATTGACAGTTTTTGTCAATTTTACGAGCTTCAGAAGCGACACAAGAAGTTGGATGGCGCTGTATGCCAGTAGGTAGTTGCTCATTCTTTCCCAAGCGGCGGCAAACCGAACCGAGGGTTGAGCTCTCTTATTGTCAGAAGAATAAATGGGACAAGGACTGGACTTTGAACTGGTTCTATGTCAAGACCCTAGGCTACACTTATGAGGAGTCTGACGGCAAGAAGGTTACTCGCTATCCGTTTGCTTCCGTGATGACTCAGCTAGAGCCTCGCTACTCCATCACGCCCCCCACCAAGTTTACTGCTACTAGGATCGCGTGCAACAGAGCCTTCGCTATGGCCTGCCGGTATTCCGGAGGTCGCGATCTTGTGGAGGAGATGGTTGCTGCTGACTGTTGGCCACTGGGGAAGAACAGGCTATCGTTTCGTTTGGAGAACGTCCAACTCCCTGTTTTTGGTGAAGCCGGAGGTGTGCCCTTTCCCCGATTCGGGGTTGTTAAGCCAGAGGGTAAAAGTGATGAGGCCTTTGTTCGTGAGGTTGAGCTGAAGGCTCAGGAGATCCTTGGGGAGATCTCGGACAAGGAGTACCTTGCTCGTCGCGCGGAGGCCGGCAACATGCCCCGCTTGAATCGTGTTTTCGAAGAGATGGGCGTTAAATATGGTGATCACCCTGTTTTTGAGAAGCTGATTGCTATTATTCGAGAGAAAGAGTCTGCCAGCTCTTTGCCGCGGAGGCGGTTCCTGGTGACGCTCCCAAACCTGCGGGTCGCAAGCGCCGTGGGAGTTCTTCCGGGGTTGGCGCAGGTCGCGGCAAGAGGACGCGCTGGTCTGTCCGCAGCGCGGAGGTTGTCGAACGTGTTGATACGTCTGCCGGTGACGGGGCCTCCAATGTTCTCTGCCCGCATCCGCCGCTTCCGGCCGGCCGGTGGTGGCCGCGATGACGATGCGGTCATTGGAGCGCAGGTCTCTGCGGCTGAGGTGGCATGCGCTCGAGAAGGCGCCTCTTGGGGTGGCTGGAGCGTCGGCTTCTGTTCTTCAGTTTGTCAGTGTTTTTGGCGCGTGCTCTGACGATACCGAGGCGTCAGTTCACGCTGTTGTCGGCACTGGCGGTTGGGCGGAGGTTTCCTCCGGTCGCCCTACCTCGCACCCTGCGGAGGCTTCTGGTGCGGCTCCCTCCTCCTCCGCTGCTCATTTGGCTCCGGAAGCTCCGGCGCCACCACCGGAAGTTCACGGTGACCCTGCTGGTGAACCTGCTGCGGAGGTTTCTGCTACTGTGGAGATGGGAGCTGCCACTCTTTGTAAGTGTCGTTCTTTTTTATTTCTTTGTTCTCGTTTTGTGTTTTCTGACCCTGCTCAGTGGGCTTTGCTCAAGTGCTTGCGCATGAAGGTGATGCTGGTAGCGGGATTGACCTGGCTCATGTCGGTCTTGACCAAGGTTCCCGTGTCCCTCCTCCATTTGCCGGACCTTCGTTTGGGGGTCTTCACGGCGAAGGCGAAGGTTTGGACAAATTCTCTTTTTCTTCTTTGTTCTTTTTCTTTTGACCTTGTTTAATCTATTTGTTGCTACATTTGCGCAGCTGACTCCATGGAAACTCTAAGTGGGTGGAGCTCCGCCTCCATAGTCTGCAGACACGAGCAGCTTGGAGGTTTGCCATTTCCTTTGAGCTGATTTTTTTTTCCAGTGCCCGCATTTTATCTTATTACCTGAAGTTTTTGTTTGTCTACAGGGGGAGACTCGCAAGTATTTGCAAGAGCTGGATTATTTCAAGCTTCTCCACTTGAATTTGGAGCATCAGAGCGTGGTTTGTGTCTACCTCCGCTCATTTTTCGGGGTTACCTTCCATCTTTCCAATTTTTTTTTGTTTTACTAACTCCTGTTCTTTTGTAGGGTCACCATCTCGCGGAGGCTATGGAAACACATTGTTCTCGTGAAGTGCTTAAGCGTGATGAGGCTCAACGCCTCTCAAGGAGGAGGTTGAAACTCTTGTGGCCGAGAAACAAGCTTTAGCCTCCGATCCGCGAGATTTTCGCCCATACAAGAGGATCGGCCAAGATCTTAGCATTAAGCTTGAGTCCGCAAAAAGGATCTTGAGGCTGCCAAGTCTGTCTCCTCTCTCTCGCTAGAAGAAATGCTGAAAAAAGCTAACGATGTTAACGCCAACCTTCGCATGCAGGTTGAAAGCGAGAGGCAGGCGCCGCTTGGCGCCGAGAACGCAGTTGAGCTGCTCCGGCAATTGGACGAGGCGAAGGAGGCCACGATTGTTGTGGCTAGTGCTTATTCTCGCTGCTGCTCACCGCTATGGCGGTGTTACCCCTCCTCCGCCGGACGACCCTTCGACCTTCGCTGTGTTGGATCGATGCGCCCCGCCTTTTTCCCACTTTCCGCAGCTTCGTCGATGGCATCGCAGATTTCTACCGTGTCTTGCGCCAAGAATCTGTGAACGCTCTAACGGAGGTGGGATGCGAGCACCTTCAGCTTTCCGAAAGGAAAAGTCGCCTATACGCACCCCAAAGATATTGCTTGGTCTGACCTTCGAGCTCCTATGCACGTTGTGCGCGATTTTATCCGATACGCTGAGCCGGTTTGGTCGTGCTCTGCGCTTCGTTTCTTTGGCCGAGGAGCGGAACGCGGAGGTTATTTTGCTTTATGCTTGTCCCATTTTGATGATTTGTCTACTTTTAGGCCCTTACTAACATATGCTATGTTATTACGCCGCCGAGGCACGGCGGGCGGCCAAGAAGGCGGAGGCTCTCAAGGCGTCACGTCCGAGTCTTCTAAGTGGGTGGCGAGAAAATCAAGGAGACGAGGAGGTGGATACCTAGGCTTAGGCTGAGATAGTTTCTGACTTAGGAGTGCTGCGTCGCTCATTTTGTAACTATACTCTGAGAGATATATTTGGCTTAGCCTTCGTTTTGATTTTGAATTGCCTTGCGCAGGTGACCTTGATGGAACCTGCGCAAGTGCTTGATGTAACTCCGTTGACTATGATGAAGGACGGTGTTTATGTCAGTGGACGGATGCTCGATTGTCGGGCCCGATAGTAATATTAATGATATGTTTAACTTTGTGATTGAGGAGCTCGAAGCTCCGCATAGTGATTTCGTGGGTTCTCTTGCTTGGCGGGTGTTGGCATTTCTAACGTCACTACTAAAAAGCAGAGATAAATCCTACCCTTAACAATGACCCTAGAAATGGTCGGTATATAATTACTTGTCATTAGCAACTAGTCACTCTTGAATTACTAACATTCCTAAATATGAAGTAGGTTGTCATCCCCAATTATATTGCTAGGAAATTAACATAGATTTACATTATACTAATGTGACTAGGCAGATAAAATATATGAATAAAATATGAATGTAAACTAATGGGTTCTGCAAGCGGACATATAATTATACCGTTGTAGCATTTTACCTAGGGAAGTCTCCAGGTTGTCGATTTATAATTATACCTCTGGGAAAGCTATGTAATAAACTATTATTATTATATTGATGAGAAACTATATAGACATGATAAACGATATTACCTAAGTCGTATGCTCTACTTATAACAAAGCAGAGGTCACAAGATAAATAAGGATAAATATGGGTGATAGCATAATCATCAAGTATCATAATTAAGGATAATCATCGAGCATCTTACTAGTCATAATCATAGCTAGCCATTTGATAAACTAGGGAAATAGGTCTATAACTACGTCAATTGAATAACTCTAATTAGTGCAACTACATCTAGTAATCTTTGCTAAATCAACCCTAAATCATCATTGCATGTAAAGAGGCATCAACTAATGAGGGTATTAAGACCTAAGTCACCTCCTTCGCGACCGTGCCCATGCTAGTGCTACATACGGGGGGTGGACTACAGAGGAACTAACGTAGCTGTCACCTACGCAGACTACCACACGTTCCGGCATATCAGGGTGCACTCGCAGATAAACAAGACATCTAGACACCACGTCTACATATCGCCTATTATCTACCCATTGTACATATGGATAAACGCTATACGAGCAATTACATAAATTCAATAAGATCGAAGTAACTAAACTAGACATATAATCAAAGTAAACAATGACTATTGCAATTAAGAACATATAAATCTATTTAGAGTAAAGTCTCCCTAATCTGAATAATGAATACAATAAAGTAATTAAGAACTAGATCTATTACCGAACTCTCGCGCTCCTGCCAGACGCCAGGGGCTCTAGATCCGATGAAGAACTAGATCTCCTCTACTTGTAATCTAGTTAGCTAATCCTATAAACTAGAAGGCTCTTGATGAACTTGAAGGCTCCTTGATGCTTGACGGCTTGAGGCCTTGATGAATAATGAATTGGCCTTCTCCAGGGGGGGTCTACCCACATATTTATAGTCGGGTGGGATGCGTGTGCGCCGCAGGATTAAACCGACTTAACGTAGGGCCGAGATGCATCAGGAGAGGCGGTGGAGGAACACTCCAGAAGGGGGAGCAAACCCTAGCCAGGGGGGCACCGCGCGGCGCCATGGTGGGGCCGGCCGGCCCCACCTGGGCACCTCCTCCGCCCCTCGCTTCTTCCAGTGTCTTCTGGAGTCTTCCTGAGTCTTTCCGTGATGTCCTTCGTGGCGGATAAGTTTCATGGTTATTTTGCACTAGAATCTCTCTTTTCAGCTTTTCTAGAAATCACCCTGGAAATTACAGAATATGCAAAACTCGTGGAATTTGTCGATAAAAAGCCCTAGACTAGTGTGTTTTCTTGTTTTCCTTTGGGTAAAAAGGCTTAGTAAAAGTTGACGCTAACAGTGTCAACAATACCCCCCCCTGCTTTACTTTTTGCCAGTCCCTTGGCAAACACACCAAGCCTAGTTGATATTGTATTTGGATCAGGGAGTTGCTACAATATCATTATACTTTCCAGTACACATGCTTTCAAACAAAATTTCCCCTCGATTAGACAATGTATGCTCTAATCTTTAAACTTACTCTTTTTACCTGTAATATGGGGCTTCACAGCTTTTGCATAAGTCTTGAGCAGTCGAAAGATAGAACAATTAAGTTAAGTGCTATGTCTCAAATTCTTTGCAATACTAACCTTCCGGAGTTTTTGATAAGTTTTTAGAATAAAACTCAAAGCTTAATTGTATGACACCCTCAAATCTCTCAATGTATGTGGTATTTGTGGTTCTCTCTTGAGGCATTAATATTGTTATGCCTCCTATAGCTAAAGGTATATATAGTGGAGCTTATAGGATTGGCATTAACAAGGATAGGCATACTTGCAAAACACGTGTTGTAAAGCCAACTAGTGGATCCACAGAGAATCGAGGCATACAATCAAACCAAGATATGCATGTGTATGGAATATGGCGGATGGGTGCATATGTGTTATTTATAGCTAACTCCTATTTCTATCATTGCTTTTTTTGGAATGACTCTCTTTTAAAACTTTTCTCAGGGAAAGACATGGGCTATCTTTATTATTTCTTTTTATTCAGAGAGGCGGGCATCTAGTACCCATTGTTTTAATTGCTGGGACACTTATCCATCTTTTTACTCCCCTTTTCTTTTCTTCCTTCTTTATTTTTCCTTGCTTTCTTTTCTTTATTTTGCATAGCCACACGTATCCTTTGAATAAATGAATCGAGAGATAAAATTAGGACTTAGAGCATTAAAGATAGAGGTTATCCTATAGGGTGGTTGTATTATTTTTGTGTCCTCTCCTAGTGTAGGAGGTGAATATTTTATGATGAACATGTATGGAAGTATGGTGAATGATTGCGATTACTCCTTAAAATAGGAATAATGTATATGTGGACTGGAGTGTGCAAGTGATTCTTGTTTTTAAAAAGCATGACAAGACTCTCATAAGGTATACAACACAAAGGTTGATCAACTCAATGCAAAGCAAGCAGCTTAAATGTGAAAAGATTTTCCTATCCTCTAAGATATTAATTTGGCTTTGGTAGGAATTCACATTTGTCATACAAGAGCTCATCATGTAATTTTTTTAGATTTTTAAAATAAAATCTCCAGAACTTAGTAATGCTAGGAACAAGATAAATAGCAGCCCAACCTTCATGAATCATATCAATCAATTACCTAGACTCAGCGCAAGCTTATGCCTCCACAATCAATGGTTCAGAATAAATTCTCCAATTAAAACAAAGAATACTTAGAACCAAGGAGATTTCAAGTTTGGCAAGTAGGTACTTAGTAAGAATTAAAACAGAGCAACTATTCATCATCTCCAAAGCAATTTTAGTGTTCATCAATTTTAATAGCTCTAGCCTGGACTAATTATACTCTACTAAATATAGAACTAAGTATTTCTTTGGTTTCATTAATTATATATATCTTTTTTTATGGTTTTATATTTAACGTCTAACAAAATACTCTATAACTTTATGGACCTTCATGTGCCCACATATTTTTTTGGTATTTTTATGACTATTTATAGTAGACTTAAAAATCGTTTAGGTGTAGTCACCGATAACTAGGGGATGCTCCTCCCCAAGCTTGATGGTTGCAATATCTGGTGTAAATGTCCTTCGAGAGCGAATTAGCCAATAGCGAACCCGGTGGTTGCCACCGATAGTCTCTCTCCCCCTGCTATATTGTTGTTCCCGCATAAATACTCCACAAAAAGAAAACCAAAAACTCGAGGCTCGAATTAAATAGTGGGTTAGCGGTCACCCAAAGAGTAATTGATCACCTTTATGAGTTATCTTTAATGTTGTCTAATTTAAGCGGGATTTCATTTCTTTTTTTTTTTTTTTAATTTGCTTTTTATGATGCAAAAATTAAATATGAATGCTATATTTTTGTTATTTTTATTTTTATGCCACCACAAAGGGGTATTCCTTCGAAAATGCCGTAGGGTATCCTCATGGGGCTTTATGATGCCATGAATAATGCAATAAATATTTTTGTTATTTTTAATATGTGAACAGATGATGCTACTAAATAAATTGAAATTACTAATGCATTTAATGGGATAACTACCATTCTGACCTTATGGCTAGGGTACGGAATTTAAAGTCTACCGATAGGACTTAGACAGAGGTAAACACTTACTCAGTGGGTTCATCGTCCGAGGTAACCTCGATCAACTCCCCATCTCGTGGTGATGCGTCGCGTGCCTCCTTCCATCTTGCTTCAGCTCTTTTTGCTTCTTTCTCTTCTAGCTCTTGCTCTTCATCTTTGTTTGCTTTCTCCCACGCTTCTAATCGTGCTAAGATCTCCTCCTTTTCTTCCTTGGCGATCCGGTCCATCCTTTTACTCGCTTCTTCCGCCCGGCTACTCCAAATAGGTACTTGCTTGTTCTCTTCTTGCTCTGGGGAAACGATCTTCATATTTCACGATCTTGCCAGAAAGTCTTCCCATCCACAAAGGAGGCCGAAAGCGGCCGACGGTGTGCTTGGCGTCTTCTCCCGTTGCGTTGCTTCCTCGGCCCGCTCATGGTTATTTAATGTTCTAAATTGACGTGCATCTTTCCGGTAGGTAGGTTGAAGTGGATTTGTCCCACCCAATGTAGATGTTGGCGTTAGCGATGTAGAGGAACGGTCTTCCCAAGAGGATCGGGAATCATCGTCTCCCCCCGCATGTCAAGGACTAGAAAATCTGCAGGTATATATTGTCCTTGAATTCTTACCATGACATCCTTGACTACTCCTTCAGGGAATCTTAGTGATTGGTCCGCCATCTCAGAATCGAATACATGTTGGGTATAAAGGTAAATCAAACAATTCATCATATACCTGTTTTGACATTACGTTGCGGCCGATCCAATTAATCGCAGACGGTGTGAGGGAAGGTGGTGTCTTTAATTGTGCATTCAATGATTGGGACACCTGGATCACCTCACTTGATTGGAAATGGTTTGGGTAACCTGTGATCGTTTTCTGTGTTGAGAGTAGTGATTAGTTGAGTTGTTTCTTCAGGTGCATGCTTGGCCCTCCTCCATCTTCTATTGTTTCTATTGTTCTTCTTCTTTGGCATTGGTTGCTGTTCTTGCTCTTCTTGTTGTTGAAATTGCTTCGGGGCGGCAGGAGCTTTCAGGACGCGATTCTTGAATGTGAATCTCTCCTTCTTGTCTTTGATAGACAGGACGATCTTGGCGAACTCCGCATAGATGATGGCTTTTGTTGTGCATAGGAATGGTCCGCCGTAATGATGGGTGCCTTCTCATCTACTCCTGTCTCCATGACCACGAAGTCAACTGGGACGTATGATTGCCCCACTCTAATGACAACTTCTTCTAGTACTCCCTCAGGGTAGCAAATTGACTGATCTGCAAGCTGCAAGCGCATATTTGTGTACAACAAGGGATCATTTAGTATTTTCTCATAAATTACCTTGGGTATGATGTTGACACTTGCGCCGAAGTCACAGATAGCCTCTGGAAAGCTGTGGCATCCTATGGAGATAGGAATAACAGGTCTTCTAGGGTCTCCCATCTTCTCTGGTAGAGAGTGGTCAATCCACTGTACATCTGCAGGCTCAATATAATATTAGGTTGCATTGTGAATATCAACAAGGTTAGCAGTTTCTAAATCTTCTGGTTGGCCTAGAATCTTGCCTTTTTCTAGTGGAGGAACAGCAGCAGCTAACTGAGCTAATTGTGATTCTAACATTTTATTAAAGCTATGCTGATTCTTTATGGCAGAAGCAAAAGTATCCATTCTGGTATGTATATTTTCCAAAGTTTTATCATTTGATGTTAGCTTCCTAGTCATTTGATCTAGCGGTTTGGATTGACTAGTAACTAATTCTCTTAAAGGCGGAAGGTTATAATTATTGAAGTTGTTACCTTGGTTGTTACCTTGGTAAGTACCTTGTCGAGGTTGTTGATTCCACCCTTGATTTTGCTGAGGACGATAGTAGGTGTTGTTGTTGATGAAGTTCACATCCTCTTGCAGTGTAGGGCAGCTAACTGCTGAGTGCCCGTAGTCTCCATATTCTTCACATGTCACATGGGAATCATTGACGTGCATGACTTCCTTCTTCTCTATGTCGAGCTTCTTCATGATGAGATCTAGTTTGGCAGTGACCATGTCGGCTTCCTTGAGATGATGGATTCCTCCTCCCTTCTTACGAGGCTGGGGTAATGTTCTTCATTGCATGTTGAGTTTGAGGCCATCTTCTCGAGAAGTGCTTTAGCATCAGAGAGCTTTAGTGACAGGAAAGCTCCCCCAGCTGCAGCATCAATAGACTCACGGGTGCTAGAGATAAGCCCGTGATAGAAGGTCTGCATTAACAGCCACTCCTCTATCCCATGATGAGGACAGTCTTCAATGTAGTTTTGGAATCTTTCCCATGCTTCAGTGAATGATTCATCATGTTGTTGTTGAAAACTTTAAATCTTCCCACGCAGAGCATTGGTCTTGGCTGTAGGAAAGAATTTCGCCAGGAAAGCAGTCGAGCATAGGTCCCATGTAGTGTGCTTATCTTTGTTGATGTAGAACCACTGCTTGGCTTTTCCCAATAATGAGAACGGGAAAAGACGGAGTAAGATAGCATCTTTTGGTACTCCTCTGATAGTGAAGGTGCTGCAGATCTCTAGAAAGTGTTGTAAGTGTGCACTTGCATCTTCATGTCCTTTTCCACAGAATTGGCTGGCTTGAACCATGGTGATGAGAGTAGGCTTGAGCTCGAATCCATTTTCCCCAGTGTTGACTGCTGGTCCAGTCCGGATATTTGCTGTTGTTGGGGTAGAGAACTCTCGCAGCGACTTCTCAGCCATGTCTTCAAACACAGGAGCTAGGTTTTCACCTAACTGATCTTCTGCTCATTCTTCTATTTCTTCTTTAAATTCTTCTTCCAGTGTTGGAGCTGGCTCCTCTGAAGAGTTAGCTTGAGCAGCAGAGGGTGTTCTTGATGGTGATTCGAATTTTTCCCTTATTTCTGCAAGCCCTTTTCTTTCTAAGGAGTTTCTCTGGATCGTCAGTAAAGTTCTTTGGAAGAGAAAAACCATTCATTCATCATAAGATAAGAAAATGATAACAACGAAGGGTGTACCTGATAGAGTTAGAGATCGATTGGTAATATGACTTTATCCATGTGTATATAGGTTATCAATATGTTCTAAGTTTATTGTGCCTTCCCCGGCAACGGCGCCAAAAATGCTTGTTGGCATTTCTAATGTCACTACTAAAAAGCAGAGATAAATCCTACCCTTAGCAATGACCCCAAAAATGGTCGGTATATAATTACTTGTCATTAGCAACTAGTCACTCTTGAATTACTAACATTCCTAAACATGAAGTAGGTTGTCATCCCCAATTATATTGCTAAGAAATTAACATAGATTTACATTATACTAATGTGACTAGGCAGATAAAATATATGAATAAAATATGAATGTAAACTAATGGGTTCTGCAAGCGGACAGATAATTATACCGTTGTAGCATTTTACCTAGGGAAGTCTCCAGGTTGTCGATTTATAATTATACCTCTGGGAAAGCTATGTAATAAACTATTATTATTATATTGATGAGAAACTATATAGACATGATAAACGATATTATTACCTAAGTCGTATGCTCTACTTATAACAGGCAGAGGTCACAAGATAAATAAGGATAAATATGGATGATAGCATAATCATCAAGTATCATAATTAAGGATAATCATCGAGCATCTTACTAGTCATAATCATAGCTAGCCATTTGATAAACTAGGGAAATAGGTCTATAACTACGTCAATTGAATAACTCTAATTAGTGCAACTACATCTAGTAATCATTGCTAAATCAACCCTAAATCATCATTGCATGTAAAGAGGCATCAACTAATGAGGGTATTAAGACCTAAGTCACCTCCTTCGCGACCGTGTCCATGCTAGTCCTACATACGGGGGTGGACTACGGAGGAACTAACGTAGCTGTCACCTACGCAGACTACCACACGTCCCGGCATATCAGGGTGCACTCGCAGATAAACAAGACATCTAGACACCACGTCTACATATCGCCTATCATCTACCCATTGTACATATGGATAAACGCTATACGAGCAATTACATGAATTCAATAAGATCGAAGTAACTAAACTAGACATATAATCAAAGTAAACAATGACTATTGCAATTAAGAACATATGAATCTATTTAGAGTAAAGTCTCCCTAATCTGAATAATGAATACAATAAAGTAATTAAGAACTAGATCTATTACCGAACTCTCGCTCTCTCTCCCGCGACGCCCGGCTCCAGATCCGCCGATGAAGAACTAGATCTCCTCTACTTCTAATCTAGTTAGCTAATCCTATGAACTAGAAGGTTCTTGATGAACTTGAAGGCTCCTTGATGCTTGACGGCTTGAGGCCTTGATGAATAATGAATTGGCCTTCTCTAGGGGGGGTCTACCCACATACTTATAGTCCGGTGGGATGCGTGTGCGCCGCAGGATCAAATCGACTTAACGTAGGGCCGAGATGCATCAGGAGAGGCGGTGGAGGAACACTCCAGAAGGGGGAGCAAACCCTAGCCAGGGGGGCGCCGCCCGGCGCCATGGTGGGGCTGGTCGGCCCCACCTGGCAGCCTCTGGCCCCCTCGCTTCTTCCGGTGTCTTCTGGAGTCTTCATGAGTCTTCCCATGATGTCCTTCGTGGCGGATAAGTTTCATGGTTATTTTGCACTAGAATCCCTCTTTTCAGCTTTTCTGGAAATCACCCTGGAAATTACAGAATATGCAAAACTCGTGGAATTTGTCAGATAAAGCCCTAGACTAGTGTGTTTTCTTGTTTTCCTTTGGGTAAAAAGCCTTAGTAAAAGTTGACGCTAACAGGTGTCAACAGCGGGGTCCTTGTACCCCGCCTTAGTTTTTGGTTCGCGATGCGGTTTCGTTGCACCTTCGCGTACAATATGTTGTAACTGTTATATATTTTTTTTGGTGGCGCTGTTGCTGTAACCTGGGCGCGTTAGTTTGTTTTGTACAATAAGATTTTTCCTTGTAATAAAACATTTTATTTTCTGGCAGGCTGTTGCTTGTCTTTACACGATTTCGGACACTTGTGCCTTCACTATTACATTTCGGTAGGACTTGGCTTCTAAGCGCCATGTATGTTCTCTGGCCTTGTATATCCCGCCAGTTCGGGCGGTTGTTCCCGCGAAGTTGAGGTCGTTGAATTCATGCTTGGCCCTGTTGTTTTGCTTGACGCAGGTGCTGGAGCTGTGCTTGTACTTTTGCGTGTTTTCTCTCGCCTTGGGACCTTCGCACAGCATCACGTGCTTGGTTTTCGCCGGACTGGTTTGGCGGAGGTTGTTCTTGTACTCCTAAGCTCTGCTCTCCAAACTTTACAAACTCTTGCTTGGTATCTATTGTTTGGCGGAGGTTTCTTTTTGTTGGGAGTTATTGACGTGGAACCTTCGGCTTCAGGGGGATGTTACAAGCTTTTGCGTGGTATCCCCTTTTGGTCGAAGGCTCTAGTTCCACCCTGGCAAATTGTCCCTCACCGGTTACAAGTTTTTGCGTGGTGTCTTCTTGTTTGCTGAACTGGGTGAGACGCCTGCCTCCATTCTCTCCTTTCCCTCTTGCCTTCTTCTGAATGGCTGGGGGGGAATGCGTGCACTCTTTTATATTGCCCTGGACTGTAAATGTATTTACTCCTTGGTGGTTGTGGTTGTTGCTGCCGGTTGTCGGTGCTGTTTAACACACGGCATTTATACCGGGTAAATGTTTAATTACAGTTTAATTTATTCCTGTTTTGCATTTTTAGTGCTATTTACGGCATTGCTGGTGCCATTGACTCCTTTGTAGTGGTGTCTTTGGATTTTCTGGTGCCCATACCTTCGTTAGGGTCTTTTTCTAGGTTTAGCTCATTGCGGAGGTTATCTCCTTTAACTTCCTGGTGCCCATACCTTTGGTAGGGTCTTTTTCCAGGTTTAATTTTTGGCGGAGGTTATCTCCTCTGATTTTCTGGTGCCCGTACTTTTGGTAGGGTCTTTTTCCAGGTTTAATTTTTGGCGGAGGTTATCTCCTCTGATTTCCTGGTGCCCGTACTTTTGGTAGGGTCTTTTTCCAGGTTTAATTTTTGGCGGAGGTTGTCTCCGATTTACCAGGCTAATGTTTGCCGTGGAGGTCCTGTCGGGTGTGCCTAGCTGTGCTGGCTCCGCCCGGTAGGTCCTCTTTTCCGCTTTGTCGTGCCGTCGAATGTTTGCTGCCTCGTTGCCGACTGCTTTTCGACTCTTTTGCGCTATGTGTGCTTTTTTCTCTTCCTTTTTCCTTGGGGATCCTCTTTATATTTTCAAAGGTTGATTACAAAGGTTACGCCTCGTTAAAAACCTTACCTCCGCAATGGAGTCCCCTTGTGAGAAAAAGAGTGCAGGCCTGTTGCCAAATGGCTGAAGGAAAAAGTAAAGATAGAAAATGCTTCTAAAATGAGGATGCCTTCGCTTATATTTTCGCGCAGGTCCTCTTACATTAGATGTAGTACTTTCTAAGATTTGCGGTGTTCCAAGTATGGGCGGAGGTTCGACCTTCGCTGTCTTCTAGTTTGAATGCCTCTTTGTTTGTTGTTTGTTTAGCTATGAATGGCCCTTCCCATTTTGATTGTAGCTTGCCCACTGTGGTTGCGTTTGGTTTCCTTCGCAGCACTAGGTCTCCGTCTTCGATTAGTCTTTTTGTTATGTTCTTGTCTCTCCATGTCTTGGTTTGGTCTTGATATTTTATGATGCTTTGAAGGGCCTGCAGCCTCTCTTGCTCTATCCCCTCCTTGGAGCATGCTTCTTTTGTGGCGCTGTTGCTAGTTACGCGGAGGCTCTTGTGTTTTATTTCTTCTGGTGTCATTGCCTCTTCCCCGTACATGAGTTTGAACGGTGTATATCCTGTGGCTCTTGTGGTTGTAGTGTTATGTGACCATATGACCCTTGGTAGTTCTTCTGCCCATCTTCCTTTGCGCAGGTTGAACAACGTTTTTGAGATTGCTGAGAAGATCTCTCTGTTTGCTCTTTCTACTGCGCCATTTGACTCAGGGTAGTACACTGACGCGAAGGCTAGTGTTGTGCCTATAGACTTGCAGTATTCTTTGAACTTATCTGAATCAAACTGTTTTCCGTTGTCCACAGTGAGCACCTTCGGGACCCCAAATCTGCATATTATGTTTTGTCAGAAGAATTTCCTGACTGTTTCTGAGGTTATTGACGCTAGAGGCTTTCCTTCTATCCACCTTGTGAAGTATTCCACAGCCACTACCGTGAATTTGAATCCTCCTTGCGCTGTTGGCAGGGGGCCTACCAGATCCATCCCCCACCTTTGCAGTGGCCAGATTGGGGGTATTGGTTGGAGTTCTAGTGAGGGCGAAGGTTTTTTGGTGGAGTACAACTGGCAAGCTTCGCATGTTTTGACTAGCTCTTCGGCGTCTTTTGCATGGCTTGGCCAGTAAAAACCCTGCCTTAGGACCTTCGCCGATAGGGCTCTTGGGCCTATGTGCGATCCGCAGGTTCCTGCATGTATTTCCTTTAGTAACTCGTTGCCTTCGCTTCTGGATATGCACTTGAGCAGTGGCTGAACTACGCCCTTCTTAAACAAGCCCTTGTCAATTAACACGTAAGATCTTGCCCTGTACTTCATTCTTTCCTTGTCTCTGCTTTTTTATCTAGGGCTTGAATGTTCCTTCAAGCATTTGTATTATCTCGGCTCGCCAATCTTGCTCTGATGTCGCTAGTATCTGTTTTTCTTTTCTCTCTCCGGCGGAGGTAGCTGGTTTGGATGCTTGCTCGTAAAATGTCCCTTCTGGTAATTCCCAGTTGTTTGCCGCTGCCTTTGCTAGCTCGTCTGCCTCTGCATTTCCCCCCTTGGTATGTGTTTTAGGGTGAAGCCTTGAAACTTTCTTTCCAGCCTTCGCACTTGCTCGAGGTACTTTGCCAGCTCTGGTTCTCTTGCCTGGTATTCCTTTTCCACTTGGCCTGCCACCACCATTGAATCTGTTTTGACCAGAAGTCTCTGAATTCCCATGGCCTTCGCTTTGTTTAGGCCTAGGATGAGCGCCTCATACTCTGCTATGTTGTTTGTTGCCTTGAAGTTCAAACGGGCCGTGTACTTTGTTTTGGTTCCTGACGGGGATATCAACACTGCGGCGGCTCCGGTACCGTTGATGCCCCAGGCTCCATCGGTGAGCAGCGTCCAGCTTTGCTCTGTGTGATTTTGTGACCTTCGCTGTGAAGGTGTCCAATCTGCCACAAAATCGCTAGTGTCGAGACTTGATTGTCATGCGTGGGACATATGTTATGTAGTATTGAGATAACTCCGTGGCCCATTTGCCCATTCTGCCGGAGGCTTCTTTGTTGTTCAGGATTTCTCTAAGCGGTTGTGACGAAGGTACTATAATTTCATGTGCTTGGAAGTAGTGTTTGAGTTTCCTTGAGGCTGTTAGGATGGCATAGGCCAACTTCTCTGCTTGAGTGTAGTTCAGCTTAGCTGCTGCAAGGGCTTCAGAAACGTAGTACACTGGGCTTTGTTCCTTCCGACCTTCGCTTTCTTTTTCTTGGACTAGCACTACACTGACCGCATGATCTGATGTTGCTACATATAGGAGCAAATAGTAGCGTCTTGTTCTCGCATCAGAAACTTTTCGGTGTGTTTGCCAGGTATTCTCTTAGTTGGTCGAAGGCCTGAGATAGTTCCTGTCCCCATTCAATTTTGTCGGAGGTTCTTAGAGCTTTGAAGAATGGTAGGCTTCTTTCTGCTGACCTTAAGATAAATCTGCTTCAATCTTTGCTATCCTCCCAAAGAGCTTTTGTACTTCTCTTTTTTGAGGTTGGTTCTGTCATTGCTAGTATTGCCTTTGTTTTCTCTGGGTTCGCTACAATTCCTTCTGGGTCTCTATGCACCCCAATATTTTGGCCTTGCTGACTGCGAAGACACATTTCTCTGGGTTCAGTTTCAAGCCCGAGTCGCGGAGGTTTGCGAAGGTTTTGCTAAGTCTTTGATGTGTTCTTCTTTTTCTTTGCTCATGACAATGATGTCGTCGACATACGCAATGACGTTCCTCTGGAACTGGTTTTCCAACACCTTACTTGTCATTCTCGCGAAGGTTGACCCTACGTTCTTCAAGCCTTCCGGCATTCTGAGGAAGCAGTATGTGCCGAAAGGCGTTGTGAAACTTGTTTTTTCTTCATCCTCTTTGTTGAGCCAAATCTGGTGATACCCCAAGAAACAATCTACAAGGGAGAACATTTTGCAACTTGCGGCCCTGTCCAAAGAGGTGTCTATTCTCGGGAGCTGGAACGCATCCTTTCTGCAAGCTTTGTTTAGATCTGTAAAGTCTATGCACATTCTCATTTTGCCATTGCCTTTCGGCACTAGTACAATGTTTGCCAGCCAATCGGAGTATTTGACCTCCCTTATGACCTTCGCATCTAGGAGCCTTTGCACCTCCGCCTTGGCTGTTATGATTCTGTCTTCAGACATTTTTCTTTGCTTTTGCTTCTTTGGCCGGATGCCGGGGTTGATGTCTAGGTGGTGCTATATTACGTCTCTGGACACTCCCCTAAGATCCTCCGCGGACCATGCGAAGGTGTCCTTGTTCTCTTTTAGGGCTCCCAGCAGTTCTTCCTCCTCTTGGTGTGTTAAATTTGAAGCTATGGTTATCTTTCTATCTGGTTTGGACTGTTCCAGGCACACCAGCTTTGTTGTCTTTTCTTCCTTTCTTCCCCCTTTGAAATTTGTTTTCCCTTTGGGCATGTCCGGAGGTTCGTCTTTGTTTGATTCCTCCGATTCCACGGAGTTGACATTTCTGCTGGAGCTGTGTATTGTTTTCTCTATGTTTCTTGCCTCCCTCTGGCTTCCATGTACTGTGATCACTCCGTGCAGGGCTGGTAGCTTCATACACAAGTAGCCCATGTGGATTGCTGCGCCAAACTTGTTAGAGAAATCTCTGCCCAGTATAGCATTGTAGGGATAGTTAAGGTCGACGACGTCGAAGGTTATGTATTCCGTTCTGGCGTTGTTCTGATCCCCGAAAGATACTGGGAGTGCAATCTTGCCCAATGCTTTCACCTTTCGCCCGCCAAATCCTACGAGGTGAGATTCCGAAGGTTGTAGCTGGTTTCTGCCTAGTTGCATTTTGTCGAAGGTGCTCACGAACAAAATGTCTGCGGAACTCCCCGAGTCTACCAAGATTCTTTTTATCTCCCATGCTGCTATATTTGCTGCTATTACCATTGCGTCAGTGTGGGGGTAACTTTCTAGTTTCAGGTCTTGCTCGGTGAAGGTTATTGGGACCCTGGACCATTCCGTTGCTTTGACCTGGCCTTGCACTGCTATGTTGTTCACTAGGCGGAGGTGGTTCCTCTTTTGCTTTTTGGTTTGGAATTCCATTGCTGAACCTCCGCTGATTGGTAATATTAGACCGATGGTCGGTAGTGGGTGGTGGGGGTTATGCTGATTTTCTTGGTTTGGTTCTCGCTTTGGCGGTGCTGCTGGCTGTATTTGCATTTGTTGCGGTGGGAGCGGCGGAGGTGGTGGTAGTGCTTCGAAGGTTCTACTTTGAGCTTGACTATCCAGGTAGGTTATATTGGGCGACCTTGGATGACTGTAGGCTGGTGCTTGTTCTAGTCTGTATTGATTGGGGTTTGCTGTTGATCCTGCATGCGGAGGTGCTGGACGCCATGCTGGTAGGTGGCTTGGAAAATATGATGCTGCTAGTGTTGAGGGATGTATCTGGGTGCTGTTTAAAGCTGGGTATATTGGGCAGTACTGATTTTGCCAGTTTGATGTAGCAGTGTGGTTGACTTCTCTGGGCTGCTGGTATGATGGTGCCTCCGCCTCTTTTCTCTTTTTCATTCTTTCTTGAGTTTCCTTTGCTTCTGGGCATTCTTTTGTTGCATGGCCTTTGTCTTCACCATGGAAGAAACAGTATGGCTTCTTTCTGCTGTTGCCCGGATTGGTGTTCCAATTTCTTCCTGCGCTTTGCCTTGTTTGATTTTTGGCGGGCGGCGGTGCTTCTGGTGCACCTGTTTGTTTGTTTTTTTTTGGGTTTGTTTGGTCGATACCCAAAGACCGCTTGTTGTGGGGCTGCTGCTGCTTATAGCCTCTCCCTGAGTCGGGGGTCTGCCTACTTGCGGTTTGAGCTTGCTTGTACTGGTTTTGTTCCTCAACGCGTTTCCGGAGGTCGTTGTCTGATTTGCAGTATTTTTCAAACTCGGAGTACAATTTCTCCATAGTTTCTGGCTTTTCTCTTGCCAAGTGTGCTGCGAATGGCCCGATTTTCAGTCCTTTGGCCGCCGCTTCTATTGCTACCTATTCTGGCACATTGGGAGCCTTCGCCTTCAACTGAACAAAGCGCTGTGATTCATCCTTTTGCTGTTTGCAGTGGAACAGATCTGATGCTATGAGGGATTCACTGGAAAATCCTTTGAAGTTGGTCATGATCTTGTCGCGAAGGTTCTCCCATGAGTATATCGAGCCTGGCTTGAGCATAGAATACCATGCGAGCGCGTCTCCTTCAGCGGCAATGACGAAAGATTTTGCGAGCACCGCATCATCCCCCCTGCGGAGGCCACTGCTGCTTCAAAGCTCATGATGAACTGTCTGGGGTCGGTTTTGCCGTTGAACCTTGGCAGTGTGATTGGTTTGTAGCCAACCGGCCATGCTGCTGTCTGTAACCCCTCTGACAGTGGGGATTTATGATCAACTATTCGTATTTGGCTTGCGGCGAATGTCGTGAAGGTTGGCCCCTGGCCGGGTGTGCCTGTCTGTGGTTGGCCGGAGGCGAAGGTTGCGAAAGCTAGCCCTTGGGCAGGTATCCCTTCTTGTGTTTGCCCCATTAGCATGCTTTGTATCGTCTCTGCTTGCAGGATTGCTATTTGATGTCTTGCCTCCGCCACAGCTTGACTTGTTTGTGCTGCTCTCTGGCTTGCCGCAAAGGCTGCCGCCACTCTCTCCCTTTCTGCTTGCAAGGCTTGAAGTTGGGCTTGCACTCTTTGCAGCTTTTCTTCCGGCGTTGCTGCTGTCGGTTCTGGCTGTTGGGCTGTAGCTGGTTCCTCATGGTCTTGCGGAGGCACAGCGGTGGTATCATCCCTGCCGCCCTGTTCTGGTTCCGGCGTCGGAGGTTCAGCGTAGGTGCTGCGCACTGCGCGCCTCGGCCTTCCGCGCGCGGCTGCTCCGCGCGTGTCCGTTCTGTTGGTTGTCTTTTTTCTCGATGGCATATTTGGGCTTTTGCTGGCTAACCACGGTGGGCGCCAATGTTGGCGGAGGTTTCTTTTAGCCGACAATATGACCCAAAACGGGGGAGCGAGCGGAGGTCGCCCGCGGTGCCGGGCACCTCCGCCTAATCCTGGGGACCTTCAGCCCCTGCTCCCTCAGATGGGAAAGAATGAGGTGCTTTGATAATCGTACCGAAAATAAATGCTTTCATTAATATTTTTCAACAACCACCCCCTGCAACAGTAATGAGCTCCCTCTTTTATAGGAGATCCCCTGACAATATCCTCTTGATCTTTACAATCCTACCCCTCAAACCCTAGGGGCATTCTTGACTCAGCCTCTACTGCTACATTTCCCCCCAGGGGCAACGCGGTCTTTATCCCGTGCCTTATCGTGGGCTGGGCCGCATTCGAGCTCCTCATCAGCTGCCACCGTGGGCTTTTAAACCTGGGCGGAGGTTCGGACCTTCGCCGCAGAGGCCGCGCCCGGGAACGCCATACGTCTTCCAGCAACCTCCGCCTTCCGGTACCGTCGTGGCGGAGGTTCGGCGGAGGTTTGGAACCTCCGCTCAGCTTCCTTCCTCCGCCACAGAGGCCGCGCCCGGGAACGCCATACGTCTTCCAGCAACCTCCGCCTTGCGGTATCGTCGCGGCGGAGGTTCGGAACCTCCGCTCAGCTTCCTTCCTGAAAGAGATCAGAAAACACCGAAAGAGAGAAAGGTCAAGTGTATGTATGGGACCTGCGCCCAGGAGCGGAGGTGGGGGAAGGCATTCTCCCCCAACAATGCCCTTGTTAACATTGTCAACTTAATTCCCGATTTTAAATAAAGTATGATATTGAAATTTTGTCATTTCTACCTCAGCCTCTGCTTACATCACCTTTGCATTTTATAGTGAGTTGCTGACAATATACTGCAAACCATGAACACCAACTCCCATATATGGGATATCGAGGCACAGATCCCTTATTTATAAGGAAGATCGGGTTTATCTCAAATAGCATAGAGTGGTGATCGAGATCACCCATTGGATTTAAGTATTCAAAATGGGTTTGCGGAAACGAGGCTGTTATCTCATCTCATGGCAATGGGTACCGCACCAGAAGGTGTATTTGAAAATATATCTGAAGGCAATAGTACATTGGAGGATGTTGCTTCGACCAAGATTAATAACTCAAATCGCAACTGAGGATAAGCAGAATTGAAGACAAACGATTGGGTACTTGGAAGGTACACTTTAATTGATTAAGCGTTATTTTCTCTAATACTTGCCTACCAGCAAGGCCCCCAGGGATAAGGAAACATGTGTGTCGCATTATTAGTCGTTACAGAGTCTACGGATCAAACGATATAACTCTTCACCAACCAATTGCATTAGACATTATAAGTGGCGTCAGTATAAAGTTATATTGACCGATTGTTGGATACTATTAGTTATATCGATGCATGATCGATCTGTTACAAGTTTTACAGATCAATGGTCTGATGGTGTATATATACTCCCTCTATCCCTTTATGATTGTCGTTTTAGGGACTAACGACGTGCAGCGCTGATTCAATGAATGTGAAGGCTCCGTGCGTCCAGATGCATAGTACGAGCAGTGAACCGGGTCATTGAAAAACAGTGCCAGAACGACAATCATAAAGGGACGGAGGGAGTACGTTTTTACTGACCAGATTATATACCACCACGTGGAAAATGCGATATAGGGACTAGGCGTAATATCTCCTGCCTTCGATAAATCATGGCATTTACTGGTGCTTATTCACGACATTGTCATCGCTCAGCATGTATGTAACTATTGTCAGACAATACAATATAGTCAAGGCACTACTGAATGAATTGTCTGGAAGTAGTCTAGAAAAACGATCTCTCATGCTTACGTCCATTAATCACTAGACAACATCTTTCTGTCTCCACTTTCTCTTCCCTTCCATATCAGATAAAATCATACATGGCACCACTTCGAGACAGAAACAGGTCATGAATGGTGGACTTCGTGACCATTTGTAGTTACGTTGGTCAAAACTATGAGGCATGAAAACTCTAATAACTAGAAAGTTCAAGCCATAGCATCTTCAAATGCTCTTTAAAACAATTTTCTAATTCAGTTTTACACTCTCGCAGGGCGTCTTAGATCTGGTGTGAAGCAAAATCACCCAAAATGCAGCCAAAGAACTAACTAGATCTATCATACCTTCTTCTGGTATCTCTTGTGTACCATCTTGAATATGAAGGGAAGGTGGAGGGCTCACTCCCAAAAAGTAGGATCCTCCTAAAGAAGTTCAAAGGAACTTAGAGTACATAGATGAAGAACAAGACATGGTGGACCTCCGTGGGACTAGCTACAAAGAGCACATTTGAAAGAACCCATCCATTGCTATCTAACGTTTTGAAACCAAGAAAGAACCAACATTGCCCTATATATAACTAGAAGCAATGGATAGCTAGCCAGATCCGACGGTGAAGAAAATCCAGTATTTGGGGGTAAGTGAATGCAACGGATGGTTAGGACACTGCCAGGTAAATCCACAACCTAGAAATGATATTCCTCATATCATAGTTTGCTCGTGGCTATACCTAGCAATGATATATCAGTACTAGATCATGGATCAATGCGACAGCGAGAGGGGGGTTCACTAAGATGGGTTAACAAAATCCTCAATCAGTTTTCGAATCCTAGACTAGCAACCCGATAGTGAAGCTGCTCATTTTTGTCCCACAAAAACTCTGCTCCCACGAAACAAACCGAAAAAAAATTTCTAAACTGTTTTTGTCCCACAAAAACTCTGCTCCCACGAAACAAACCCAAAAAAAAAAAAAAATCTAAACTGGTCAAACTACTATTCCCTTACAAATGATCAAAATTGTAAAGTATTATTCTTTTTTCTATAATTTTGGTCAAAGTTAATAAATTTTGATTTAGGATAAAATTGGATCCCTTGTATTTCACGACGGAGGTACCACCTCCAAATTACCGTTCCCTTTCGGATGATCGAAATTTAGTAGGCGTGCATTCGTGCAGTTTTTAATTAACAAAGGAGATTTTTTTCCCCTCCTGTATGGATGGAATGTTGACATATGTATATAGTAACAACTCTATAAATACTATGAGGACAGAGCGCCTGTTACTCTTAGTGCTGCGATGATCGTCGTTCGTAGCTCAGACCACTAGTAATATGGCGCTCACGCTCTTGGTTTTACTACTGCTATTTGCCCCTGTCGTCGTCGTCAGTCAGCAAGCAGGTACCAATCTCTCACTTCACTGCGTCAATCATATGACCTTGGAATTACTGATGAGTCCTGGATGCAGATTTCCTGAGCATCGACTGCGGCCATGACGCCGACTACAGCGGCTACACGGACAGGGAGACCGGCATCGACTACGTCCCCGACGGCCCCTACGTGGACGCCGGCGAGAATCGCAGAGTAGCTCCCGACCTCGAGAGCTTGTTTGTCGCAAGTGATCGAACCCTCAGGAGCTTCCCGTCGGGGCAGCGGAACTGCTACGCGCTCCCCACCGTGGCTGGGGCCAAGTATCTGGTCCGGGGCATCTTCGCGTACGGCAACTACGACGGCAGGAGCAGCTCGTCGGTGGAGTTCGACATGTACCTGGGGCCAAACCTCTGGAGAACCGTCGACGCGGATGCGAAGGGCAGCTACGTGCATGAAGCGATCTTCGTGGCGTGGGCGGGGTGGGCGCCGGTGTGCCTGGTCAACACCGGCGGCGGCACGCCGTTCGTGTCCGTCCTGGAGCTCAGGAAGCTCGGGGATGGGCTCTATCAGAAGGTCGTCGCACCAGGCCTCATCTTAGACATGTACAAACGGCGAAACATGGGGTCAAGCACTTCGACTATGTCAACAGCAGCTCTATGATTCTCCATGCATGTGATTGCCAACTGAATTATGTCAAATCAATTGTTGTTGTTGTTGTTATTATTATTATTATTATTATTATTATTATTATTATTATTATTATTATTATTATTATTATTATTATTATTATCTATTACCTAACATATCTATACCTATATATATATAATATAATAATTAATATAATATATATCTAATATATAATAGGGCAGGACTATTGGGAGCCTAGGGCTTCCTATAGGTTAGGGGAAGCCCCACCATCCCAACCGCACCACCCGCATCAAGCGAGCCGCACCGGCAAGCCATGTGATGCACCACCTGCATATTCCGGGTGTTGATGCGGACCCAAAGCCAGATCGACACGTAAATTCTCGGTCGGATCTGTGTACAAACGTTTTTTTATCGCGACAATACATACAAACTAGTTGTTTGAGTGAATTAAAACTAGTTTGTTGCTTGCATAAAACCTTTCCGCCTTTTTGGATGTTCCACCAAACAAAGACACGACATAAAATGACATGGGGGCGACACAATCTGACGCATGCATGGAGGCTTGCATCCCATCTAAATCTCCTCCGTTTTTTCGCAATAATTCATCAACAAAACATCCGATTCAAAAACGGTTTTCACCATTGAACTCCTGACATTTTTGCGCACAATTCAAGATCCATTGTGAATATATTTTTAAAAAATTTTAAAATTCATAAAATTTGCACATTAGGATATAGAGTTATATGCATCCGTCTATGCATAAAAGTGTGCGTAAAAACATGGAGACGATCTCGTCCTCTCCAAAATTTAAAATTTAAAATTTGAATCATGCTACATAAGGGCCGATTGGATGCGTATGACGTTCGCCTCTCTAGGTCTGCAAGCCATGGTTTGTATGCACTTATGAGTTGGTTTGTATGTACTGTAGAGGATCGTTGTAGCACAACTTTCTGCACGGATCCGACTGCTATGCTTTTCTATGAAACCGTGCATACAAACTCTCCCGACTGCTCTACTTTTTCTGTGAAACTATGCATATAAACATGGTGTCTTCTTAATTTGATTCAATTAGTTAGACGTGGATTTTGTAGGGATGTAGTTCGCTGACGGTAGGTGGCCTCAATAGAAAAAAGTTTATATGCATATTTAGTTTGTGTGCTTGCAGCTCTTAGAAATTAAAAATATTTGTATGCATGTTTGTATACATTGTGAATTTGAGATAAAAATGCTGGGGGTGATTAGTATATATATGTCGTTCAATTTTTATGCATCGATGTGAGCTACAGCAGCACCAGTTTTACTTTGATTAATATGCATCTCTTTCTCCCCTGTGGAAAGCAATGTTTTATGTATTTTGGCTCGGCTTCCCCTCTCCACGCCATGATAGTGGCGTGATGTGGCACAATCCAATTGGATTTATACGGTTGGATGAGATGAGCAAGAGTACTAGTTTTTATGTAACCTTAGTTGGGTTTTGATATTTTTTGTTCACTGAGGTTTCTATGCATGTTGTAAGTTTGGACCATTATGGATAGTATCACATGTGTGTGTTTGTAAGGATTAGATGCATTATTTGACTAGGGCTATATGTATTGTTTGATGTCATAGAATTTTGCATGGGATATGCAATTCATGTGTAAAGAAATGTCCATCTTATTGAGAGATTTTTTTATGCGGTCATCCAAACACTAATTCCTATACAACATCGGTGCTAAAAACTTTTTTATGCATCTTATCCTATAATTATATGCATTTAACAGGGGCTTCACGTGCCATGATTCAAATTTCAAATTTTAGAGAAGATTACATCACATCCAATTCAATCATAATAAGTTGTAATGTTCATCGTTTATATGCAGTAATAAAATAAACTTTTATTCATTCAACCACTAATTTATATGCAATATCGATGCCAAAACTTTTTATGCATCTTGACGAGTGAATGTATGCATCCATTCAGCCCTTATGTGGCATGATTCAAATTTTAAATTTTAAATTTTAGAGAGGACGAGATCGTCTCCATATTTTTACGCATTACCGACCACACGTTTTTTATGCATAGACGGATGCATATAACTCTATATCCTAATGTGTAAATTCTATGAATTTCAAAAGTTTTTAAAAATATATTCACAATGGATCTTGAATCGTGCGTAAAAATGTCAGAAGTTCAATGGTGAAAACCGTTTTTGAATCGGATGTTTTGTTGAGAAATTATCGCGAAAAAACAAAAGAAATTCGAGTGGATGCGTGCATGTCGGTGCAGTAATCGACCCTATGTCGACCGTCGACCTCTGTCCGTCTGGAAGGTCTACTCATTTGGGTGATTTGTATGCGGAAACAAATAGGTTTTAATACATTCAAACCACTGGTTTATATGCATCATCGTGACAAAAAGGTTTGTGCGTATTCTGACTAGAGTTTTTATGCATCCAGTCTGTTGGGTCTCGCGTCAGCGCCTGCATGTGGTGGGTGGCTGAGCTAACTGGGCTAGCTGGTTGGGGTGGCTGGGGCTTCCCCAACTTTATTGAAAGCCCAAGGCTCCCAATATACCATCTAATATATAATATATATAAATATATAAATATATAATATATATATATAAAAAGAGGCAAAATTTCAGCCCATTTTCTTTGTCCAACTTTTTTTTTCCAACCCTAACTAACTAACCAACCACTCGGAAGGTAGGAGTGGATCGTTCGGACATATGTATAACCCGTGCTTATATGAGATAGAATAGCTCTTAGCGCGATATAAATCTGATTCTAATATGGATTGGTTCGTATATGTGACTAGAAGAACTTATTATAGCTGTGTTCATATGGCTTGTGTCTGCTCGCTTGCCTGACGAAATTCATACTGATGGAGTTGAACTGAAACCGAAAGAAAACGAAATTAAGAAAAGGTATTCTAACAAGAACTGAGAATTTTTTTCAAAAAATATATATCTTCGTGACGGACCAGGTCTCTACAGAAAAAACTAGAAAAAGTTTGAACTTTTTTGAAAAAAAACTGAAAAACCTATAGAATACAAGAGAATAAAATAAAGATAATCCTTTTCTATTTGGATTTGATTTGGATTGTAGGATTCTAAATAGCAAGTTTTATTCCGCTGCAACACAAATATTGAAGAACAAAGTGTTTCTTATTTCTAAAATACCTCCATAGATAAATATCATACACGATTGTTTTCCTAGCCCCTTGATCTTTGGACATTGGTCCGTTTCCTACTCGTGCGTGCATATAATTGAATTAGTTCTGACGTCCATAGTCCGTGTACGTATATGTTTTCTAGTCTCTTAGAGTCCTGTTCAATTTTGACATGCATGCATATAGATTATAGAGAGAATTGGAAAGATTTATGCAATAAAATATAGGTATATTATGTAAATATAGCCAATAAAGAATCTAATAATGCTTACTTAGTCGTATCATAAATGTTACTATTTTGTTATATTAATTTGGTTAAATTTGAGATGCTTTGACTCTCTAGAATTTTTAGAATAACTTACAATTCGAGATGAAGGGAGTAAGTATTATCCTTACTCATTTTTCTTGAATGTTTGACAACATTTTTTATTTATATGTTGCATATCCTTTTCTCTCCCATTGCAACGTACAGGAATGTTTGCTAGTTATATATTATTTATATATATAACAATAAAGAGGTAAAATTTCTACCACTTTTTTGTCCAACCACTCGGAATTTTTCAGCTGTGTTTTTTCGTATTCACATTGGATAGAAACTTCTGCCTGCAATCCCTCTTTGTACGGAATCCCTGTTTTATTGGATTCACGTCGGATATGCATGTTCATGTTCTTTTCCAATTCTTTTTTGTTTTCCCTATTTTCTTTTTTGTTTTTCCTATTAGTTCGGTAACTATCTCAACCATGTTTCAATTAAATACTAAGACCCACCAAAAATAGTATCTGCAGTATAGGATTTGTACCATATAGAAAATCAAGGAGAGATCGACTTTCGGTTTATCGGTGGCTATTGTTTATGTATTATGGAAGGAAGCTTAAAAAGATAGAACGCTAGTTAGTAATAAGGTTTTGCAATTTCAAACTAAGTAAGAGACAAATGGTGATTTTATTTCTATTTCATTCATATTGAAAGAAGAGTTAGTTAGGAGAGGGCCAGACAAAAAAATGGATGGAAAAAAAGTCTTGCCTCTTTGCCAAATTTTTGTCTAGCTGATAGATAGTCGTGTGTTCTGTCCGTGGTCTTTTTTCGTTTGGGTCTCCCTTTCTTTTCCCGTTTTGTTTTCTCTCATTAGGAATCCGTAGTCACGTCCAACTACAACCAAAGTGCTGCCCCTTCTCGTGGATTGCGGCGCTCAGTATGCCTCCCTTTTCGTGGTTTTTTTTGTCTTTTATGAATTGTAACTCTATTTTTTCTTATACTAGTAGAGATGCACGTGCGACACGCACGTGTTTAAAATTCTTTTTTAATGGTAGAAGAATCACAATCAATTTATAATTTAATTATTATAACTAAATTATTTTTCAAATGAATAGAACTCAACCATAAAGTCTGATTTTTCTAATCTAATGCATATAGAAGTTACAAACTTGTAATATCAATATTATTTCTAATGCATAGAAGCAAAAACGGCTAAATAAAATTTTCTAATGTGTAAAAGCTGTCACAAACTCAAATCAATATTATTCTAGGCCTAAAGTGAAATACAATTACCATATCAAAACCTCATAAACAAGAAGCACATCGACATGATAATTTGGATCAAGCAGAACATCCTCATTTATTAGGGGCGCGGAGGCGAAGATCTTTTTTTCAAGAATTTTAGGAAAATATGAATAATTAATGTGCATTTGGATTTCTTATTATATCAAATATAAGCTTTTTCTGCTGAGCAATAAAGAATTGAAGATGAGTCTATAGTAACCAATAAAGACAGGAAATTTGCTTGTAATCGAACCTTTATGATTCAAGTACAACTACAAGAGACAAGATTCCAAGAGCAATAGGCTGGTCGGTCGGCCAGTAGCGTGCAGTATTAGCCAGTAGCGTGCATTATTAGAATAGATGATTTAGCGTATTAGAATAGATGATTTAGCGTCTAATTTGTTACAGAACTCATCAATATATAACAAAATAAACTTTTTAAGCATAGTAATTCGCTATTAGCACATGTTTACTATAGCATTATATTATCAAATCATGGACTAATTAGACTTAAAAGATTCGTCTCGTAAAATAGATGCAATCTGTGTGATGAGTTATTTTAGTCTATATTTAATACTCCATGTATGTGTATAAAGATTTGATAGGATAAGACAATCCACCCAAACACCCTCTTAGAAGTAGGCATACATAAGCATATATTAAGGATGTAAAATGCAATTGCAGCACAAGTACACATTGTGGGTAGAGATCGAGACAACATAAAAGGAACCTTGGATGTTTATTGGGTTAATTATGAGATGAAATGTTTCGACCAATTTAGCTGCTTCGACCTCTATCTTCAAACGAGCCCTTCAATTACGTTGATATTCATGCCTTTTAGCAAGAAGTTTTTCCTTCTTATCATGCATTAGGCAATGCGGGATAGTTCTTCCGGCTGCGTTGGTTTTTACGTTCATGCCTTTCATGATCTACTGAAAAAAACAAGCAAGCGATGGTCAACAAAAGATGAATATTATAATTATATATTTTTCTAAGCTCACAACATGAATATCAGATATTTTTATAAGCGCTTAAAATTCAAATTACCTTGTTGCATTACCATATCCATCCACATGTTCATCTATCAATTAAGTCTAAGTTGTGCTTGGTATATAACATTGAGACAAGATAGTCGATGATTAACCTTTCGGTTTGTGATGATGTCGTCATGTTTAGAAAGAGGAACACAGTGGCCTTAGCGATTAAGAAATTAAGAATAATGCTGCGGCCATAAATCACTTACCACATGTAAGTAACATGTCTTTACTATCTTGCTATAGTCTACATGGACGACGAAGCCAATTAGATTCAGGAGTCGAGGATGGAGTTGTCGGGCCGCCTGCAGGCTGGTACTCCTCTGCTCGAGCCAAGGGTTGAGGATGCGATCACCAGGTACCGAGGCACCGAGCGGTGGTGCTAGGCTGGCGGGCCACGGAGCCAGAGTCCTTGCCTCCTTGGACGTGCATGCGCCAATAGGGACGATGGAGCCGGGGTACTTGGACGTTCGTGCGACAACAGTTGATGGCGGACATGGAGCCGTTCACGACGTCGACGAGCAAGCGCTAACACAGAGACGTCCTCCGCCGCCGCTGCTCCTCCCTAGTGTCCAGATTTGCATGAGCGTGCGGCTGCTACCTTCCTCGGCAAGACGTGCAGAACTCCGCCGTCTGTATGTTGGCGTCGTGTGGATGTGTAGAAGAGGCCAGAAGCGTGTATTTAGATGTATTTGGGATTGTATCTTGAATCTTAGTTTAATAGGAGTCTTATATTTGGCAAGTAAGATCTTGAACAATGAAAGGCTCATATGACACAGGGTCTAGATCGAACGGTTGTTAATGATGAAGAGTAAGATCTTAGACGACGGAGGGCTCATATAACACAGCATGAAGATCGAACGGTTATTATAGAGGAAGAGCCATATCGAAAAAACTCGCTCTTTTTATAGTGTGATAAAAATAAAAAAAATTAAAGACATAATATTACAGGTCACTTCGATGACTACTGTCACACGCCTGGGCCAAGGCCCATTAGGGCTAGCGTGGGGCAGCGGCGCCGCCGCCACAGAAGCCGCCAGCTGCCGCCGTCGCCGCCACTTCGCGCGGAAGTTACCTTAGATATTTATCATTTACTTTTAGAATAAGTTAATTTATAAAGGAAAGATCTGGTCGATAAGGATCTCTTGCTTTTTACAGTCCATTCGGGACTATAAATATTAGGGAGTTGTAATCGGATCAATCAAGAAAGTAATTGGGCTAAGTCCTGTTATTCCAATCTCCCACACGCCTCTCTCCTTCCTCTCTCCTCCCCCCCGCCGCCACAGCCCCGCCGCCCGCCCTTGGCTGCCGCAGCCGCCAATAGCAGCACTGCCACCCCCTCCCTCCCTCCTTCCTCCTCCAATTCTCTAGCCCAATCCACCCTTCCCGCTGCGTGTGTTACAACTGTCTAATATATGTTTTCTTTTTTTGACGTGTAACTATGCGTTTTTCGTTATATAAAGATTAAAAAAAGATAACAAATACTTGAAACTTCGACCATTATCTAATAAAGAAATATTTCCATTGCTAATGTTGATGTAATTTGATTAGAAATAAATTATTATTGTGACATAAATCAGTTGATGACCTAATAACTAATCAAACTATAAACTAAAATCTCGAGTTGTTTGTCATCCAATTGAATCAAATTAATTGTTTTACTACCATGTCCACATATATACCAATGTAAATCTCCAAGTTGTCCGGATATACCCATACAACTTTTAACAAGGACTAACATGTGAAAACCGAGAGAGGTCGCTCATACTTCGTACTCATCTCTTGCCAATTTAATAAGATACTCCGTATTAATATTTCATATTTTTATGGATCCTTTTAAAACAAAAGATGTCACAGAACTTAATATTTAACTCTATCAACACATTAATAGTATGGATACTAAAGTTATGATGCATTTACAAGTAAATACTTTTGTGCCTTATATAGAGAGAAACATATGTTTTATTTTAATTCAATGCAGAACTAATAAGACATTATCATATTATTGTTAATATTTACTTATATTATGGATGACATAGTCAGCATAAAATAAAGTTGAACTTTCAAATTTTATTAAAAAAGATAAAAAGTAAAGAATTGTTGTAGTATTGTTGTCCTTGTTTCCAATTAACGAGCCCGTTCATCTGTGATTGGTGCATATCACTCAACCCATCAAAAGTACTCCCTCCATCTAGGAAAAAATGCAATTCTAGCATAGTACCGCTTTTTAGTATATTAAGTTTGACCAATTATAGATAAAATAATATTAATATTTATGATATCAAACTAATATTATTAGATTAATTATAAAACATATTTTTATAATCAATTTATTTGGAGCCATAAATATCAATAATATTACTAAAAACCTGATCAAACATGAACCGCTTTAATTGACACGCAACCCTTGTTGTGTTCTTCCCCGACAGAAGGAGTAGCACTCATACAAATTAAGTTGTTGCAGCCACTATACATATATGCAGCAAGTGAATAGGTCAAACCGTTTGATACTCTTTTTTTTCCGTTGCAATGCACGGGCATATCTTACTAGTTGTTCTTAAACTAGCTACCCGTGTGTTGTACCGAACATATAATTTATTATTTGGTACTCGTGGCAATAGCATGCAGTCTCTATATGTCTAAAATTCTGTTTGATTATAACTGGACCCTATTTATTTCAATTCAAGACATGTTTTGCTAGTTCGTATAATCTATATCTATACCTAACAATAAAGAAGCAAAATTTCAGCCTATTTTTTTGTTCATCTATTTTTTTTGTCCATAAATCTTTTTGGTTCGGCTTCCTCTGACTATACGAGTTAGAATAGCTCTTGCTTAGCATGATACATAGTGCGATTTTAAAACATATTTGGATCCATGTCCATATAACATACGTGGGACTTCTTAAAATAACCTAGATGGATAGGAAATCTATCCAATATGAGTAATCTGAATAGGAATTCTAATCAAATTCTTTTCTACTACTTTATCAGTTGATTGGTGACAACATGTCCAATTCTATTTTTTAGTCCAAACGTTTGATTCACATAGCATTGATGGACAATTTGATTCCACGACTTTCATGTTGCCGTTTATACAAGCCAGATAAAAAAAAGAGGGCCATAATAGTGACGTGGGCAAAACTGAAACATGATCGATTTTTTTATTATTTCGTGCTGCATATATGAAAAAGGAGAAGACCATATACGTGTGGGTAACGTTTGCAACAATACAATATGATCGATTTTTTATTATCTAAACCAATTTTTTCTATTATTCCACACGGGACTCTTTCATCTTATATTCGTATACCCTTTGATTCCTTTAATTTAATTTTACGAGCGGTGTAGTCAGCGTAACTTAATTAATCAAATCATGGCATCGCATTTGAACAAATGCCATCTCCATCGAGAATAACTTGAAAATAGAGAAAGATAGTATTGTCATACAAATGAAATAGTCCATGTTTGCTAATTGAATCATGCTTGAGCAAAATGTCCAAAATGTGATCTATATATTTTTTTTCTAATAAAAAAACACTATCATCCAGCTTCTAGCTACCAAAAGTTACCATACCCCATTTAGGCTCTATAGTTTTTTGTCACGCTTATTAGATATAAAAAAATTCTAATTGCAACACACGGGCAAAAAATAATTTCTACCCATTTTTTCAACTGCTCCTCCAATAACTAGCTAGTGAATATGAAAACTATCTCTATTTGCTTGTCTATAGCTCTCAGGTTTTATTTGTTAGGTTTAGGATAATTACGAATCCAAATCTAAATAGATCTTTCTGATCCTAAGTAAATTTATTTTTGTCATGAATGTTTCATATATAGCATTTTTCATATATATTTGAGTCTTTTGTTTTTACTCGTTGCAACATACAGATATATATGCTAGTAATACTAATTTAACTTTCTCCTAACTCGATCGGTGAAGGTATCCTGAGGATCGGTACGACCGCTTTTGGTGGCCCATGGACAACGCAAGCCCACGGTGGGTGAACGACTCGACCACACGGACCATCCAGCCGGACACCATCTACGGCGTGCCGTCGGCCATCCTGAAGACGGCCGTCGTGGCGGGGGGCAACGACACGGCGCTCACCGTGAGGACGTGGCAGTATGACACGCCGAGGTCCTACTCGTTTGTGATACTGCTGCACTTCACCGACTTCCAGGACACCCAGCTTCGGCAGTTCGATGTCCTCATCAACGAGAATGAATCGGGACCGGAAATCAAGTCCTACAACGACACATCGTACCTGACTCCAACCCATGTGTACACTGAACACTACAGGGCTACCGACGGCAACTACAACATCACTCTTGCTAAGACCGACGCCTCCGTGCTGCCTCCGATGATCAATGCGCTCGAGATCTACGTCCGCGTCCCGTTCGAGAACCCGACCACGCTCTCTCAAGACTGTAAGCTCGCCCCACCCATCCTGGCCCCTTCCCCGGGCCAAACTCACTTGTAAAAATAAATCTCTCTGTTTTACCTTTCCGGTTAATTTTATCTGACGCATATGCATGATAAAATTCAAACTTTAAAAACTTTGACCGATAATTAGGTAATAATTTTTAATTATTATAATATAAATTTTACGTGATTAGACTTGAAGAAGTTATACTATCCAATGATCATATAAGTTTATAATTATAAATAATAAACTATAAAGTAAATGAATGGTCAATGTGTAATTTAGAAGATCGTGTCATTCAAACTTACGTCGTATAAAATACACAAGTACAAAAAAACTCTGCAGTGGTGGTTCTAAAGACATTTTTACAGGCTTTTTTGAATCTGCCATTGTTGATGGCCAGTAAAAATCAGTTCTTGTACTGTCTTTGTTTTGAGAACCATCAATACTTGCCCGGCGTAAAACCACGCGCTATACGATTGCTAGCCTTTAAAACCACAACCTCCCCTCGTGCGATCCATCCCTTACCACTAAACCACATGCTCACTTGTGTCTATATCCCATTTTGGTTCCCCATATATTATACTAAGCCGAGAACCACTAAACGATTTGAAATGAAAAAGTGGTGAACTACAGAGTTTTATGACCTTTTGATATCTACAACTTTTATTCAGAGTATTTCTCCATCCGAGGCTTTTAAAAAAATTTCAACTATAAAGTTTCATAACTTTTTAAGATCTATAACTTTCATATAGAGTGTTTCTCCATTTGAGTCATTTGAAAATTTTAAATTTTAAAATTTTAGTATATTTCTGGTAGTTGTTTCTTAAGAGATCGTCACTAGAAATAGATTTCTAGTGGTTGTTTTTTGAAGAAACCGACACTCTACTATTTCTAGTGGCGGTTCCCTTAAATAACCGTCACTAGAAATGGGTGCCAAGAGAAATCACATTTTACTAGTGATAGTGATAGATCGGAGGGAGTAAATTATATGGAAGTGTTTTCCTACCGTAGTATACCTCATAGAGATTAGTTATTGGATCTTCACACGGTTATTAGCCATTATCTTCGTACACGGACACACAGCTAGTCACAGACACTAAAAAGCTTCTATGACTGCAAGTGAAACCCACAGTTGTTCTAATTTTATTATCGTTGAAAACACCCGAATATATATGCAATATTATAAAACGTTCTGCACTGGGTCGTCTGTATCCGATTGAACGAGTTGTGCGACGTACTCACAAGAAGAGTTAGGTTCACTACGTCAGTGCAAATCATTCGTGATATTCCCAGGTGCATATTATTGTATCATCTAAGATTGACTCATCATAACAAATATCATTAAATTATTGTGCATTGTGGGGACGATGACTATTGTATGAGCTTTCAAAAATACTCTCTCCGTTTCAAAATTATAGTCGCTTTAAGTGTGTGTGCCACAAGTTTAACTTGATTTATAGAAAATACGTGCAATATTTAAATTTCTAAATAATTTTGTTAAAAAACTAGATTTAAATTAAAGATCTTTCTCGATGATACTAACTATGATAATAATCGATGATATTTATTATTTATAAAAAATTCCGGTAGTTGTTTCTCGAGAAGCGAAAAAGTGAAAGCAACAGGAATTTTAGGACGAAGGGAGTAATTAATATTAACTAGTATATTGCCCGTGCTAACGCTACGGTAATATTTAAAAAAGTAAATCAACTGGTAGAAGAAACAAAAATTAACAAAACAAACACCAAGTTTCAGTCCAATATTTAAAGTTCAGCCCTCGATCAAGATACAAAGATTTGACTCTTAACAAAACTATCAGTAGTGAGAATAAATTTTTAGCACAAGCTACAAATAGTTTATTTCACTAAATATTTCATCGAAAACAAGATACCATACATTACATTTAGCCATCAAATATATATAGCATACATCATACAATTTTATTTGCATAGAGAAATAGGAAAAATATAACCATGTCATTTTCCACACCAAACTTTTCCCTGTAGAATCGAGATTTCCACCCCGCCCATCCCAATCTTATTTGCAATGGCATGTCAAACTTTGCACATATCCAAAATATTGACTCAAGTAGGTGCTACTAAGACCATCCGCACTGGAGTCCGGGAAAACGGTCCGGGACGAGTTTTTCGGACGGGGAGGCGCCGCATGTGGCATCCGAATCGGACGCCGTGGCCGGGAAATCTGGGCGCGGTAGCGCCCGTCCGCTGCCGCTGCGTGGGCGCGGGCCCCACGCGGCGCCGTCCTCCCGCTGAAGCTCGGCTGCCGCCGCCATCGCCCGCCGCCGTCAGGGAGGAGGAAGGGAGGGCCGCCGGGAAGCTCCCCGCTGGCGAAGCGCCGGCCCGCCATCCGAGCTCCAGGCTTGAGAAGGCGCGCGGGCGCTGGCACGCCACCGCCTCGCCATGGCTGCCTCGGCTCGCCGTGAGCGAAGCCCGAGGGCGGGCGAGGGCGCGAGCGCAGGCGCGGGAAGCCGCCTCGTGGCGGCGCTGCCCGTCCGCGTGCTCCGGCGACCCACGTGGGGGAGAAAGAGGAGGAGGAGGGAGGGCGGGTGTGGGCGCCGAGTGCGGCGCGCCGCGAGCTCCCGCCGAGCGCCGTCGGCCGCGAAGCCTCGCCGGGCGCTGACGCGCGCAGCGCCACCGGCCGTGAGCCCCGCCGGGCGTGGCGCGCCGCTGAGCCGCTGGCCGCGAAGCCTCGCCGCGGCGCAGCGCCGCCGGAGGAAGGGGAGAGGAGAAGGGGCCAAGCCGCCGCCCGCGCGCCGGGAGCCGCCCGAGCGCGACCGGGCTGGGAGCCGCCAGCGTGCGCTTCGCCTCGCCCGGGCGGCCCGCCTCGCCGCGTCCCGGCGGCGCGCACTGCCACGGCGGCCAAGCCTACGCCGCCAAGGGAGGAAGGGGAGGCCGCCTCAAGCGCGGTCACCTCCGCCGCCTCTGGCTCTCGCTGGTCCCACCTCATGCGCCGCCGTGGGATGCCGGGGGCAGCGCCGGAGCCGCCGGGAAGCAGGCCGGGGACCTCCCGCCGGGGTCTCGCGGGAGCACCTCCTGGGCTGCGCCAGGGGAGCAGCGGGCCGCCGGAAGCAGCGGGGAGCGGGCCGCCGGCGAGCAGCTCCCTGGTGGCGTCTTGCCCCTCCACAGTGGCGTGAGGAAGAAGAGGAGGGAGAGAGAGAACCTGGTGGCATGAGGAGAGAGAGAACCGGGGAGAGAGAATGGTGAGGGGAAAGAATAAAAAAATTATGGAGTATAGATTTAGAGGATGAATGAGTGCGGGAGAAAGTGATATAGAGGAGAGAATTTCGATGACCAGGATGGAATATTCCGTTTAGAGGACGAATATAGAGTACCACGAGTGCGGATGGTCTAACCGCGTCATGTTTACAGGATCCCCCTTTTTATAAGGTACATCTAACTCGTCTTGGCTGTAGGGGGAAATACTGCAGAACCATCATTTTCTTCCTGAGTATGGAAGCTTGAGATTAAAAAAACGAATGACAGTAATGATAAAAAAATTAGATGTGCATAGCCCTCACCATATTGCCATTTCTTTCAATTCTTCTGCAGATCGGGAACCCTAAATTGCGCTCTCGATGCAATCATCAGTTCCAATTGGCAATAGTGTACACTTCAAATCTGCATCTGCATTTATTAAGAGTGTGTGTAGGAAACAATTAGAAAATTCTCATTTATGGGTTCCTTATTACAAAGTATCTGTAATTTCATTTGTCTGAACATTGGTGTGCAGATTTCTTGCATTGGTGTGCAGATTCAGAATCAAGGGAGAAAGGTAGGTGGCACTGACCTGCAGATGCACATCCATGCGTAAATCACAACCTCATCAGCCATGGCCATCTAGAAAACGGAAAAGGGCCATGCTCAGCGGAGCCAACACAGCCGGAGCCTCAAAGCCCAATCCACCATCGATCTGGCTGCCGCAGGGCACGTGTAGTTGGCGAGAACGACGGATCTGGGCTCCTCGATTCATCCTGCCCTACATGCCATGCCAAACCTGAGCTCCTCCGCACGGGACGTCATCGGGCAACGACGATGACGAGCCGAAGCCCAATCTACCTGGTGGCCGTCGGCGCGTTGAGAGAAGAGGCTATCGGCCCCCAGCCAGGCGAGCAGCAGCCGCGGTCTGGGGAGCCGTGGGGCGACGCCAGCCTTGCCCTAGTGGAGAGGAGTCACGTGACTGCGTGAGCGAAGAATGGATGGGAGAAAAAAAAAAGAAAATACAACCGAGGAACGATGGATCGAACCGTGGCTGCAGAGTGCAGGCGTGCGGGCTGAGTGCGGATGCGGGCGGAGGATGAACAAAGATGAGATGTGGGACACTTTTCATCTGGACCGTGCGATGTGAATGAGTAAGGAGAGAGAATGTATAAAATTAAATCTGGGCTGTCCATTTTAGTTATGTTGGTTTCCTAGGTACAATAGATTGGGTGGATCAAGAAGGAGCTCCTCAGCGGGGGATGTTTTTCACGTGTAGACGTAGGAAAGAAAATTCGGTGCATTAGTAGGTTGATTGTTATGCACTTTAGGACTTGTGGTGGTGTGTGATTATTGTGTCTATAAGAATAGTAGTAGATCATTATCGTACTAAGATTGTATCTTCGGTTGTATCTTCAAGCTAAAAAGTTGTTTCAACTTATAAGACAACAAGTATTTTCTTCTTACAGAAAATCAATCATTTCTACAGTGGTCAATTGGAAGGTGGAAGGCGCTGAGAATAAGAAGTAGGACAGGGTCTCTAGCATAAATGTATAAGAAAGAAAGAAAGTATAAATTGGTTACATTGATTGGAAAATAATCTAGAATTTCTGATGTCTCTATATTTTACAAGCTAGATTTTGGAAACATTTGGGTGAAACCAATAAATATACTCCTAACCTTTTTAGCCACTCGTAAAATTTATTGATTTACCAATTATTTATTAGAAATTATTGGAGATGCCGTTAGCCTTACGGCTCAATTATTTCATTAATTAATAAAGTCTGGAGGTGGACCTTGTTATTCTCTCTACTTCATGAGAAAAATAGTGCTTTTATCGGCCAAAACAGTGCGCTTCCCAAATTACCATTCTAAAAAAGTAGGGCTGCAAGGGGATAGTTACCCCGAGTATTTTTAGTTAGCTTCAGCCCGAGAAAAGCCTTAAACCTCATGTCCCACTTTACATAGGGGTCTGTTACTCGGTGAGAGGGCCGGTCTACAAACCTATGCTTTGGAACGCGAGACATGTTATTTTATACCGCTAACCAAAATTTGCCCGACCTAAGATTTGAACTCTTGTCATGGTGGACGCCATCCGATAGCTTGACCAACTGGCCTAGCAACCGTAGGAAAAACATTTGCCATTAATCTAGGAAAACATTTAGGGTTAAGTTCACTTTAGGACCTCCAACTATCGCACAAGTCTAGATTTCAACCTTGAACTTCAAAACCGGATGACATTGGCCCTCCAATTCTTGAAAAAGTTCACTTTTCAACCTTAGGCGGTATTGCAGGCGGTTTTGGCGCATAAACAGTAACTTTTGGTATTTTTCTATAGTACTGATATTTGTTTATTTCATAACTAATTATTGGTACATGCTAAATTCATGAAATTTTTTTGTGTAGCCTCTTCATGATGTACTCTACCTAGGAAAAATATGAAACCTAGAAAATGAATAGTTTTTGCATGTTTTAAAATTACCTATTTTAATTAATAAGTGCAATAAGAATTTATTTAAATATTTCAAATTCATCTCAAACTTTTTGTACAGGTTGATATCATCATAAAGCAGCTACAAATCAATTTTCATATTTTTTGGATATTTATTTTGACCTACAAAAATCATAGAAGTTACACTTATTAATTAAAAAGGTAATTTTAAAACATGCAAAAACTATTTATTTTTAGGTTTTATATTTTTCTAGGTAGAGTACATCATGAAGAGGCTGCACAAAAAATTTCATGAATTTAGCATGTACTAATAATTAGTTATAAAATAAACAAATATCAGTACTATAGAAAAATACCAAAAGTTACTGTTCATGCGCCAAAACCGCCTTTGCAATACCGCCCAAGGTTGAAAAGTGAACTTTTTCAAGAGTTGGAGAGCCAATGTCATCCGGTTTTGAAGTTCAAGGTTGAAATCTAGACTTGTGCGATAGTTGGAGGTTCTAAAGTGGACTTAACCCAAACATTTACCATTCTAATCGCTGGTTTGGCAAAAATACCAGCCTAACACATGTGCTTATTGTTTTATTTGTATTTCTCACCTTTTTCTAAATCTTGTCCTAATATTAGCCATTAGAAAAGACATTTAGGTCCGTGGGCATACCTTCATATGCTGGAACCCTATCCATCTGTTTGTTTTTCTAACGTTTCTAACAATTGGGATGATAAATTTCTGAAGCCCACTATATTCCAGCTAGCAAAAAATTATTTTTCTCCTCGATCCTCCGTCCACAAAAGGGTGTTACTATGAAATTCCTGCAAGTCAAATTAGCTTAACTTGTATAGTGAATAGTATTAACATCATGTATCTAGCTAGGTTTACTAAAAATATTGTTTATAATTAATTAAATTGTACTTATTTTATAATATAAATGTTATTACTTTTTATATAACTTTGGTTGAATTCTAAAACATTTGAATCCTTAAAGAAATGAGAATCGTGACCTTTTGTGGACAAAGAGACAAAAAAAGGACCATTTGAATCCTTTCATTTTGGAGAAATTAAAATCTACTTAATGGAATAGGTTATTTGGTTTGGAATTTGATATTCTTTAACTTTTTCAAGTTTATTTGTAAGCCTATCTTATAAATATATAGTGTTGGGGACTAGGGAGATGGAAATTGATTACATATAAGTTTCTCTTCTATATAGCTAACAATAATATATAAATATATTTAATATACAACCCTACATATTAGCTATTATATGCCTAAATTACAATTATTAAATTGAATTCAATTCCAAAATCCAAACCGAGCTGAAGAGAGTATATCCGGCTACTAACTAGGCTCCAAAGCAAACTGATCCTAGATGAGTTGGTTAGGTTTCTTATAGTGGAATCAGATCTCGACTTGACATGGGTGATTGTATTTTTCTAGATTTATTCTAGGATTTATCAGCGTTATGCTTTAAGTGGTACGCGATGTTTTTGTCGACGATAAGACATCTGTGGTGACTTCAGGAATCTCTAGATCTGCCGGCTCAGTCCTTCAGAGGTGTTCATAGGAGTAGAGTTTCCGTACGTATGTTCTAGAAGATGAGTGGACGTAGGTGTTGTAGATGTTCACGTTGTATTGTGTAATTCTCAAAGGAAAAAAAACTAAGCCCCAAAGTTTTTGGATAAACAAACTCCTCAATACATGTGTGGCCATACAAAGTATATGGGTAGGGTAGGAGCTAGACTCTACAGGAGGACCTCTGCTTTGCTCGCTTCCGTACAAGTTGAGCACCGCTTCAATACATGTTTCATTTGATCATTTCTCTCTGCCAACTCCTTCCTGCTGTGATGGCGGCGGCGTCTGCGGCAATGAGGGTGGCAAGGACCTCAGCCTCACCCTCTAGAACGCGGTGGCGAGCTGCGCCATTCGTCTTAGGATCCAATTACAACGGCCGCCTGATGCGTGATACCTTGCATCCACTCCGGTATCCAACATATGCTCGATTAAATGTCGCTTAAGCCTTAAGGTTATGGCCTTATGGCACTGGACTGGATCTGAAGCCTAGCCAGGATGCTAAAATGGTTTGTCAAAGATTCTACTACTTCGAGTTGATTTTTCCCGTTTTCCTCTCTTTTATATGCTGTTGTCTTTAATTCTTCTATCTGGGTGATTAGACCCACTTGGTCACTTCCCAAACGTAGTCAAGACCATATTTTTGCATGCTAGTTGACGCCATCATGGCTATCAAAATCGAGTATGGAGTGAAGAAAAACTGGATGGGTGATCCATGTTTTCCAATCAAATATACTTGGGACGGCGTGAAATGCAGCAATGCAAGTGGTAACACGTCGAGGATAACATCACTGTGAGTATCTGATACATTATTGAGGAGGCCATCGTCTCATATGTGCTAGTATATTATTGATGGATTCAATAACTGATTTATGTTGAATTACAAATTTGATCTCATGCAGAGATCTCTCCAACAGTTCTTTGCATGGCACAATATCTAAGAATTTTACACTGCTCACAGCGCTCGAGAATTTGTAAGTGCTATATAACAGATCAGTGTCCTCTGCTTTCATTATTTATGTCCCAAGACTTCACATTCCATGACTTGTCATCCCATTTTACTACCTGTCAGTTTCTTTGGCTTATGTGTGTTCTGTGCTAGTAACTTTGTTGGGTCAGTCTAGAGTTATTTTTTGGAATGAATCAAGACTACAGGCCTCTGTAAAACTATAATACCATATATCACTCTCCCCAAGCTCAAGCCTCTATACTGAGGAGCTATGACTTATGACATATGTTATGTTCTACTGTTGTAGGCATTGTACCTCATTTTCATGCTTGCCTTGTTGTGCTTCAAATCTGTAGTTGCCAATTGAATGGATGAGGCTATATAATAGGAGAGCCTTTTTGTAACACCACGTTTGGCATAACTGCATTGTCATCTTTTCAAATTAACAAATGGAATCACTTTTTTATGTTTAAATTTATCAATATTTAATGTACCTTGCTCTTTAGTTTTGATCAAAGGGCTCCAGCAAATTTAAATGGACATATATTTTCTATTATGAAATTAATTGATGTGCCACAGCATACTTGTCAGGACTATGTTGCCAATGCTTGAACTATAAAGCTTTTATTTCATACTACTAGCTTGATATGCCATAAATCATAACCTAGATTTTGTCAAATTCCTTTCCTGTAGAGTTTGAGTTGATTATCTATGTACTTTTTGGCTTACTATAGTTGTGCAAATGTTTCAGAGATTTATCTTATAACAAATTTGAGCGGATCAATACCTGATTCCCTACCAAGTTTGCCTTCCCTACGAGTTTTGTAAGTGTATATTTGTCACAACTTATTACCAAGCCAAGGACGTTACTAATCACATTTCACTTTCTACAGAAATGTATCTGGCAACCAGCTGAGTGACGAGTCCCTATGTAAAAATTATACTGGACCACTTACGTTCAGGTTTTGATTTTCTTCTCAATATTCATTCCATTAAAATGCTTCTGAGTTTTATATTGTATCTTCTGCTGTGATGTTCAAATTATCATAAATAATAAGCCCAGATCTGATTTTCTTATATACTTTCAGACATGATTTTGATGGCTCCGTATGCGACAAACCTTCACGAAGCCCGCCAAAAAATAAAGTAGCTATCATAGCTATTTCAGTAGTGGTTCCTGTGTTGGTAGTAATTTTACTTCTTCTTGCATATTTCATCTGGCAGGAGAAAAGAAAGCAGCCAAATGGTGTGCATCCTGTTTCTCAATTCTTTACTCCATGTATTAATGCTTTCAGTTTATAATACTCAACCTTTCCTATTTGGTACTAGTGCAACCAGTTCCTATACATGGCCCAAGAAGAGATCCAGAACCTGATAGTGCTCCAGGAAGGAAAAACAGTCAAGGGTACAACCTGATTAAAACTGAGAATCGTCAGTTCACATACAAAGAACTGGAGAAGTTCACTAATAATTTCAAGAAGTTCATAGGACAAGGAGGTTTTGGGCCCGTCTACTATGGCCGTTTGAATGACAACACTGACGTTGCTGTCAAGATGCGTTCTGAATCATCATCACATGGGCTTAACGAATTTTTAGCTGAGGTACTAAATTTCAGTGCCCTAGAAAAGTTGAAGTCGTATTATCAATTTGATTTTGTAAATAAATATGTTTTGTACCTTGTTACATAGGTCGAGAGCTTGACAAAGGTACATCACAGAAATCTGGTGTCTTTGATTGGTTACTGCTGGGAGAAAGATCATTTGGCACTGGTTTATGAGTACATGTCTCAGGGCAGTCTTTTTGATCATCTGAGAGGTTTGTTTATGGAAAGTCTATTGAGTATTGATTTAGGCATCACCTATGCTTTGTTCGCTGAGAAACTATCTTTACTGACTTTTATATAATTCTGATATCTGCAAAATCAGAAGCCTTTTGTGGGTATCTATACATCTTTCGACCGGAGTCCCTAATCCTTAGTGACAGAATGGTTGCGAAAATATTTGCCAGCATCCTTCTTATATCGTCAATCCAGTAACACTAGAATGTGGGTGACTTGAAACTTAATGCTGTGAGCTACACAGTTACCATGAACCCCACCACCTGCCTACAGTTTATTTTATTTTACTTTATGACTTCAGCTAATGTGTATGTGAAAAAGATCAGATTTATTTTGGTTATTAACTAGTATATTGTAATTCGTCCATTATAGAAGATCATTACAGAACCAGGAAAAGGGAACATTCCATAAATTTTGTTGAAATTGACATGTGAAGCTTTTGAACTGTTCTGTTTATGTTAAAAAATTGAAGGTAAAAAAGGTGTCTCTGAAGCCTTGAATTGGAGGAAACGTGTACAAGTAGTGCTTGAAGCAGCACAAGGTATGATGCAATAAAACCACATGACGGAAACTGGAGTTATGTAAATCCTTCATTACTGTTATATTCTCATTTTTTTTTGGCATTTCTTGTGATATCTAAAGGCCTGGATTATCTGCACAAAGGTTGCAGTATGCCAATAGTTCACCGTGATGTGAAGACCAACAACATTCTGTTGGGTCAAAATCTGCAAGTTAAAATAGCAGATTTTGGACTTTCCAAGACATATCTTAGCGATACACAAACTCACATATCAGCCACTGCAGCTGGCACAGCTGGTTACATGGACCCTGAGTATGTCTTATCTTTCCCTGTGTATTCTATTAACATTTTGGTATTTTTTCCATGTATATTTGCAGTTTTCTTATTCAATAAAATTAGGCTCATCTGGTGCTGTGTTTTGCCAACGCACATGTAGCGCAGCTGTAGTGAAGCGTAGTTGCCAGCTGCTGGTATGAAGTGTTTCTCTTGAACTTCTTGTTGTTTCTTCAGGTACTACCTCACTGGAAGGCTCAGTGAGAGCAGCGATGTGTACAGTTTCGGATTTGTTCTGCTTGAGATTGCCACTGGCGAGCCCCCAATAGTGCCGGGCCATGGCCACATCATTCAGCGTGTTAAACAGAAGATTGCCACTGGCGACATCGGCTCAATTGCGGATTCGCGACTTGGAAGTGCCTATGACATCAACTCCATGTGGAAGGTAATCGACACTGCTATGATGTGCACCGCGGATTCTGCTGCTCAAAGGCCAACGATGGCCACAGTCGTCATACAGTTGAAAGAGAGCCTGGCGTTGGAGGAAATTCGTGAGGACAGTAGCATCAGGGCAAACCGAGGGAGTGATATAGAAGCTATGGTGTCCACATTTCGTCCATTGACAAGATGATGTTGTGCCTGTACCTGGATTCGGTTCATGCTTGATGCATCTCTACTAAAAACCTACAATGGATTTTTGGTGAACTCCTTGTCATGTGATGACACACTAGTATATAATTGTGCGCTGTTTTGATTCTGCAATTGCTTGTGTGTGTTAGGACTTTGAGAGTCCACGCTTGTGTGTGCTGAGTAATAAAGTTTGGTGTGAACTTGCAGCTTCACCAGAATCCATTACTATAAAGATTGCTGCGGCTTTGCCGTGCCCTCTGTGGAGGGCCAGCCCAGAATATACAAATGTTGATAGAGGGAAACTCGAGGGCTTGTAAATCTACAGTCATGATTCATCTATTGTGCTGCTGTTTCATGAACCAATACTCTTCCAGCTGCTGCAATTCTTAGTGCAGTAGTAATTTGTATAAGTTAAATCTTCTGTACACTGTGAAGTCTTATTACATTATCATAACACAGGAGATTCAGGGGTTAACATAGGCTATGAGAAGGTTTCTCTTACCTGCGTTGCTAAAGGAGCAGAAGCTCAAAATTTGTATCACAAAATAGATCACCTGGACAGTAATGGCAGAATCTCAGTCCAAGGTCTATGGTATATTTTGTGAATAGAAATTAACTGTTACTCCCAAATTCTGCATTTTCTTGAAATAGTTTAATTGATTTATATATCCAATAATGTGAGCATTCAAATATAGGGAATAATAAATTTTTCTGAAATTAAAATCAAATATAAGTTTGGTTACATCAAGATGCATCCATGCTGCTGCATTTTATTTGTGTTGATTGGACTTGATCAAATCTGAAATGGGATTTCAAAAACATTTGAAAAGGGGATTTGGAAAATTATTTTGGACATAGAAAAATGGAAAAGATTCCTTCCTCCCTTCCCCCTCTCCCTCCACCTTTTTCCCATGCAGGAACCCTCCTTTTCTCTTGGGCTGGACCGTTGGCGCGCGGACACGGCCTAGCAGCACCCCACACTCTCCTCTCTCTCTCTCACCTGCTGACGAGCTGGGCCCGCTCGTCAGTACCGGCATTCCCAACCTCCCGCCAATTTCGGCAGACGTGAGTGCCCTCCTATGAAGACATATATTTTATAGCTTGTTAGTGGTTACCGAAAAGCACAAAAAAGGGTGTGTTCCGGGTCAGGTGTAGTGCGGCCTCTGTCCCTATGTGTGCAAGCTGCGTATCATTGAACCATACAGAAGATGGGTTCTACATTCCTAGGCCATAGAAACCTAGTGACCCTAACTTGTTAGATGAACTTTTGAAAGACTTTACAGTGAACCCTGCTGACCTTTTTTTGGTAAGCGTCAAGAGGCTAGCTACCTCGGGCGGCACAGTGGTAAATCACAACTCACTGTGAAAGTATACAACCTCTGTAGAGTGTTAAAAACGGTTATAACAATCGTGCTCACGGTCACGAATGGTCTTGGACTCTCATAGAATAGATGACCACAGTTAATTACTTGTTTATGCTAATCGTCAATCATGCTTACCTGATCATGTGTACTTATGGGTGAATGACAAATCTTGATGCTATTCAATTGCTTAAAATTGAGAATCTTAAAAGCTAACTGGTATCAACTATTTTGAGCCTCATTAATCCTATGTTATCCTTGTTAAGTACGAAGAGTACTTCCGCTTATTTACTTTCAATATTTTGGAAAATCCCGGATGGGTAACAAATAGTTATGAAGAGTAATTCCCAGAGTATAACTAGAATGGAAGCTCTCGTGAAGAGTAGTTATCTCAATAGCGCTCATGTGTTAGAATTTTATTAATGTAATGACTTGATATTCGTGACGTATCAAACACAGTGATGATACTTTTTAGTTAATTTGTGATTTATGTGTGTGATTGATCTCTCGGTGCACATAAGTTTATGCATTCGATTTCGTCTTTGAAATTAGGTGTGACATTAGTCCGTGAAGATTAGGACTAAACACATTAGGTACGATAACATCTCTAATTAAGACTAAAGACTCAAGAAGAGTTTTTGCTATTCTCTAGTATCCTTTCAGCATTTATGAGTGAAGAGTTTTGCTATCCTGTAGTATCCTTCCAGCATTGATGAGTTTCACATAATTGTCGGTTCAAAACGTGCTATAATTTGTCATCACTAAATGTAAACAAGGGTTCAGTGCACAGAATCAATAGTGTTAGCTTGTTGAATTGTCAAATAAATATGATATATAGAAAATGCTCATTCTTCTAAATAGCGCGTTCCATTGGTTGGGGAGGAAGCATCAAGGTCACTTCCACAGCTCAGTCAAACTGGGAGAATGGCAATGGCCTTCATATCAGCAATGTTTTCTCTAAAAACAGGTTGCCGAGTATCATCAAATCTTGGAGTTTCAGGACTTCAGGTTGCTCCACCAAATGGCGAAGTAATGCCTAGTGCGTCTGCATGCCTAACATTTGCATATTCCATCCAAGGACAAATCTTAACTTCTGATTTCAAACTACTGGAAGTACAATGCTATATATGACATGATCCTAGGGGCTGACTGAATTTATGCTCACAGCCTTGTTCACCTTAATCTCTAAAGTTGAGGATTTATCTTCCATTAAATCTGATAATCTGATATGAATTATGCATACTCGAATGATTAACTCGTTAAGATGTGTTGCAAAACAGAAATTTTTAAGTTCCTAGATTTTGTAATATATAAGCAAAGATAATTACAATAATAATTGAATTCTGAAAATAAGCCTATACCTTGTGAGTCTTGGGAGACAATTACCATATAATATTAATATTTGTTTTTGCAACGGTGCAGTTGGAGATGTAGTATTCAAAGTGATGATACAGGATACAGGTTAACAGTATATAGCAGGACAAGTAGCCACTAAAAAACATCAACCGGAGAAACTTCCAAACAATATATATCCACTAAAAACCATCGACCAGAGAAACGCCCAAACAATGTAGTGTTACATAATCCATCACCACCAGAACAGTGTTGGAGAAATTAGTCCTTGCCACAGAATAGACGGAATGAAGAGGCTGCAATCGTTGCCCTATTTTTAAGTACTCTCTGATCTATATTTGACCTCAACTGGACCGACATACAGCGAGCATCTCCAAGAGTTTGCTATTTAACTTGGCATCTATATAATTTTAGCAAAACCAAAAAAAAATAGCCTCCAACAGTTTGGTATTTGAGCTTGGTAAAAATAGCGACTTGGCATATCTTCCCCTCCAGTGCGCAAATATGCGCGCGCGTATAGACTTGCCATCGCGATTCCGGGCACCGCTGGCACATCCTGCACTGCTGTGATCCTGATCGATTGGACGTATAGTACTAGGCGTGCGGTGTAGGTGTACGTGATTGGTACTGCTTGCGCTGTTGGCCGGCCCATGCTCTGTACATGTTGCTTTGGATCTGCTGCTACTCCTGATAGGACAAGTTACAGTACTCCCTCCGTCTCTATTTAATTGTCACCGTGGGTTTTCGTGCACAAGTTTGACTTGATTTGTAGAAAATACGTGCAATATTTGTATCTCCAAATAAATTTGTTAAAAAACTAGATCCAAAGATCTTTCTGATGATACTAATTATGATACTAATCAATAATATTTAGTATTTATTAAAATTACCGATATTTGTTTCTTGGGAAGCGCAAGCGATAGTTAAAAAGGGACGAAGGGAGTATGTGTACTGATTACACACTTAGAAACAAAATTTTTCATTACAACCGAGAGAAAAAAAAATGATCATAAACACTGAAATAAAATAGCAAACTAGTATGTCTAAAGCGCGTGAAACAGAGAGCGCCCACAAAAAAAAGTCTGGTAGACCTTTTTTTTTCATTTTTACCAAATTATTAAAATAGCAAACTATTGGAGAGGAGCTGTTTTTTTATTTGGCATATTGTTTTGGGAGTTGGTAAAATACAAGATTTGCCGAGTAAAATATAGCAAACTCTTGGAGATGCTACTCTCTGATTGTCATCAGCCTTTCCTCTCTCCTTGGCTGTCCATAATCTACCATCAATAAGTTGAATCTCACAATCTAAACTGCCAAATTTGTCATGTAGTAGATTGCCTGAAATCACATAACCACAGGTTTCTCCATTAATAAAAATAATAAAATGCAGCAGTAGAAAAAGGTTAACATGTTCACTGAACACTTCTCAAGCAGAAACATAGACACAGTTTTCAAAGTTCCTTAGAAACTTGGGCTAATTTCTGGTATCTTCAAGTTAACCCCATACATACATGCATGGAAGGAGATCATCACGTTAAGTTGCCACGTAGTCATTCCAACTAGGATGCCACATATAACAATACAAACATCACGTCTCTATCTTAAGTGTACCAAACGTGTAGTACAATAAACTAAGAAAACCATCTGGTACAGAATCATTCCAACTAGCAAGCTACACACATGTAGCAATTCCGACAATAACCCTATCATAAGTGTACCAAATGAGTAGCAAACTAAGAATCCTTTCCAATCCTCAGTGCTCGATGGTAGCAGTGCTCATTTGGGGTCTCATGGATCAGGAATTCCAAACTTGAAAACATCTGGATGCAGCACAATGGACTGATTATAGCACATTTCACAGACTTTGCGGGCCTTGTCATGTCCACATTGAGGTTTCCTCTGAATGCCGGGACGTGGAAGATATAAAGCGACAGCAGCATGTGCTGCAAATGATATCCACTGCAAAAACACAGGAAGACAGGCAGCACATAGAGAAGAGGCTGTAAGTGAACGATCGTGCTGTGCAAGTGCAACACACACACACAAACAAACAGAGATGGGGTCATACATTTGCCACTACGACGTTTAGAACACCCAAGAGGGAAACCTAAAACACTGTAGGCTTCAGTAACTGGTTCATCTGAAAATACAAGGCAAAAAATAATTTCTGCCAAAAACATGAAAAGGAATAGCAGAGGCAATAATCAGGCTTATTTACATATAAGGTCGTGAAAACATATCACACTTGCAGCAGGAATTGCAATAATCAAGCTTATTTACATATATGCTGTAAAAGAGACAAGAGAGAAGATGCATCAAGCTAGAAACAAGATGACCGTTCATACCTAAGGGGGTGCATGTGACAACATCACGGGAATCTCCGTTGTTAGAGATCTCGAAGAAAACAAGAGTCCGTGAAGCAGGCCGCAGGAATGAGAGCAGGAACGAGAGCCAACCAGAGCGTTTCCGACGAGCTACAAAGTTTCCATGAATCCAGCAAGTGCCGTTGTTGAAACAGAAATATTTGGTCACGTCGCCAGGAGCAGGCTCGTACTCTTTGTCCTGAATCAACCAAATGAAATTGGTAAAGTGAGTGTATAGCAAAGGTAAAAGGAGAAACATAGTATGACAAAACTACAATTATATAGGAAGTAAATTCCCTAAAAAATCAAAAATATTCAGTAACTTGGTTTCTTGATCTTTTATTGCAACTTTCAACCCAACTCATAGAGGTGACAGCATGAATAAGTCCTACGAGAGGAAATGCAAGGGACAGGGTAGATGAGAACCGGATGTGAAGAGTTGTAGATGTCCAGGCAATACATCGCCTCCTCGCGATCCAAAGCTAATGCCTTAAAGTGCCCCGGCATCCTGGACCTAATAACAAACAGAATAACATTGAGCATACATACACCCGTATAGATAGATGATCGAAAAGAAAAAGAAAAATTGCTTTCAAAAGAAAAGAAAAGAAAAATTGGAGGATGGATGGGCGGGGTTGGGTTACTCGCGAAGCATCTCGATCTGTTCCGGGTACAGCTCCTGGCCGACGGGGATGCAATCGCGAGTGGGTCCGAGGAATGGGAGCCGCCGCCACCACGGGAACGGCTTGGGCGGGAGTAGAGGGAGGCGGTCCAGACTCTTCAGATACTCCTCCTCCGTTTGCGGATCGCCGCCGCCTCGACGGACGCGGCGGCAGCGGGGAAGCCTCGGCGGCCTCAGGCGCTGCTCGCGCGACTCCGACGAGGGGAGTAGTCTCGTCCTCCTCCGCACGGACGGCCTCCCTCGACGGAGGCATGCCGTTGTGCGTGATGAACAGAACACCACCGGCTACGGCACGCCGTTCGTGTGTGTCTTGGACCTCAGGCCGCTGGGGGCGGTCACACCAGGCCACGGTATTCAGGCCGTTGAGATGAAGCGAGTATGTTCTTAATAGTAATAATAATAGTAATAATAATAGTAGTAGTAGTAGTAGTAGTAGTAGTAGTAGTAGTAGTAGTAGTAATAATAATAATAATAACAATCATCATCATCATCATTGTAACACCCTAAAAATTTGCTCCTTTTGAAATTAGGTTAAAATGATTTAATTTTAAATTGTTGTGCTCATGAAAATATAGGAAAATAATTTTTTTCCACTAAATTAAAAATCATCATAAGGTGTAGCAACATTATTGTGCATTCATACCAAAGCATATGATTTTTTTTGTGTTGTGAATTCAATATAACGTTTGAAAATTAGATTGAGGCTTTAAAAAAAAGAAAAACTATTTCTTCCTCTTTTTTTCGGCCTGCACAGCCTAGCTCACTCCTTCCTGACCCGCATTCCACCCCACCTTTGCCGAACCCTAATCGAAGCATCGCTTATCTATCCTAGTTCTAGAGCAAGCCGTATCTACAATCAAGCTCACAGCCAGCATCAAACTCTAATCCAATCTCATCGAGTACAGTTCATCGACGAGCCGCTTCTCTATCGACATATCTGTACAAACTTTTCCAGAACTGTTCAGTCTTTTTCTGGAACTCGTTCCAACTTTCCTATAAGTGTAATCTAATTTTTAGATACTCTAAAATATCTTTTTATGAGCTCTAAATATTTTATTTAGGTTCATGTCCTAAAATGTCTCTAAGAATTTTTCCATGATTTTTAGAGCTTTTGGATTATTTTTCATGGCTTAAATATCGATTCTAGACTTTTCTAGAATTATTTTAATCCTGAAATTAATTAATTCCGAAAATAATAAAATCTCAGTTTTACCACCAGCCCTCAAAGCCCATGCACTTATTTGCTAATGGGTTTAATGGCTAATTGGGCCCATTAGTAATATTGGAGGGTGCAACATCAATTAGTACCATATCGCTTGTTGATGTCAACATGAGGTGTTTTTCTCCCTATATATACGTACCAACCCTTAGGCAAAGAACACCAAAACTACCATAAATGGAGTCCCTAGTTTGGAAATCCCGGTAGTAAAATATATTTTTTTTCCTCCTCTATTTTACGTCGTCCTCAACATGTCGCCTGACCCTGTGCCGACAACCGGGACGGCCGAGCGCCATGGCCTGCGACTTTGCCGGGCCGAGCTGGGCAATGCCTTTTCTTCCTAGCGCACGAAACAGATGGCAGCCATGGTCATGGTTAGATTCTATACGTGCTTTACCAATAGGGAGGATAGGTAAAGAATTGTTACAAGATCTTTTAATCTCCGCCTTTTAATTATTTGATCTTCAATTTAAGTAGTTTTTGTTGTGTAGGTTTCGTAGCATTGCGCTCTACATAGTAATTACCATATCACATGAATATGATTTGTTAATTTGAATACACTAATTTGATTATATATATATATATATATATATATATATATATATATATATATATATATATATATATATATATATTCAATGTCTTTTAGAATTAAAAGCAATTAGCACCGTACATGCATGTCAAATGAACAAACCGAGCTAGCATGCCCATGTATGCATATAGATATGTAATTTTCTAGAAGTAAATATGCCTATGCCAGTACTATGTGTTTATAATTATTAAATATTAATATTAATTTGATTGATGATTATGCAACCACGTCTCTACATAAAAGCAATATAGGACAACATCAATTTTTTTTTATAATTAACTGTTAATTTGATTAATGTCATACTCATTATATTTGGTTATAATTTATTTAGCCTAAACACGTATATTAAATTTGATAGATGCTCTCACATGTCAATTTATATTTGCAAGTTAACGTTGAATGGGCATAATGATATTGAAATATTTATAAATAAAATATGATTAGTTTGACTCGACTTTTAAAATAAAATTATGATTTTATCTAATCTAAATTAATAACTTTTCATGATTTTGTTTAATTAAAATAAATCAAGCATATAGACTTTTCTTTTATTTTATAATATAAAACTTCTTGTAGTTGTTTCTTTTTAACGAATAGTTCCGTTACCGACGTCTTAGATCTCTTAGCATGTTGTTTTCCTCTTTTGCGTGATGTATTGTTCTTAGTCGTTTTATTGTTTGCTTGTATGTTTGTCTATGCGTGGTGCTTGCTTCGAGTAGAATGAGAACCTGCTTATGAGAGCTAGAAATCAGAAGGTGTTGATCCGGAGTGAAGTATGGGAGAGTTTGAGCAAGCTTATGAGGCAAGTATAGCATGGGATCATCCTTATTACCTATTCACCTTTAATCACTTAATTCATATTGCATGTGTCTTCTTTGATTACCACTAAGGATATCCTAGCAATTGTATCTTGTACCTTGACTACTATGGGTTTATGCATTGGATAGCTTATGCTAGTGCTTAAGAAATAACCACTATGATCTGTAACTTGATTAATGGTATATGCAATAAAAGGTTAAAACTCGCTTTTTAGCAACGGAAAATTAAAGGGTAAGAGTACTGTTTTGCTCTTGTCCTCCCTAAGGACTTATCTCGTAAGTGAGCACCCGGGACTTACAATTACAACCGGGAGGGCTATATGGCTCTGCTTTAGTCAAGTATGAGGACCCTCTTCTAGCTTTTTAGAGGTTACCGAAAGGCGCAAGAGGGGCTTTACACGATGGGCATAGCGTGGCTTCGTCCTCATGTGTCTTTGCTGCCGGTGTGAACCATTTGGAAGGGGGATTCTATGTGCGCTTGTCGAGGAAACCTAGCGGCCCTAACTTGTTAGACGAACCTTTGAAAGACTTCATAGTGTACCCCTGCCGCGCTTTCTAGGTAAAGGCGATATGGGAGTCATGACCACGGCACATGGGAATCACGACTTACGGTGAAAGTGTACAACCTCTGCAGAGTGTTAAAACTGATATATCAGCCGTGCTCACTCACGGTCACGAGCGGCCCGGACTTCTTATAGAATAATGGTTTATGCGATGGAAAATTCTTGATTACTTGTTTTTTTGCTATACTTTAATCAGTATTTACATGATCATACGGTTATTTGGGATTTGTGCTACTTGTTGCTACTCACTTATGCTAAAATTGAGATATAATAAAAGTTGCTAACCGGCTGTAAACCGTGTCGGCCTTTTGAGCCTCATTAACCCCATGTTATTCTTGTTGAGTACGATATGTACTTACGCTTGTCTTTACTTTTTAATACATTGGCAAAATCCCGGATGGGTACCAGATGGAGGATGTAGTGAGTTTTATGAGAAGTAATTAGAGTGCCAGGCATGTGTTACCCCCAGTCAACCGTCCCTGTGAAGAATGGAGTCTGAAGAAAAGATTAGCTCTCATTCCGCGTTACTCTGATGTAAGTGTTAATATACTTATGATTACGCTATATATAACATTGTTTACTGATACTATTTACTCTGTGGTTGTATGTGTGGACTTCCTGGGCACACATATAGCATACCCGGTTTTGTTTTTAAAATTGGGTGTTACAGATTAGTATCAGAGCAATGTTGACTGTAGGACGCAAGCCTAGTTAGAACTGGTCGTTTCAGCATGTTTTCTTCCTTGCCTATTTCTTGTTTCACTTTAACCTTTGTTATTTTCTTAAAGATATGCTTGTTCATGTCTCTACTCTATTACAAAAACTTGACTCTATCTTGATTCTTTTCCCCGATCTCTAAATAGATGGTTCGTAATGAAAAGATTGCTCGCATCAACTCGGAAAACCATGCCTGACTAGAGGATTCTATGGACCAGCTCTTTCTATCGCAACTCGACATACTGGTTGGCGCAAGGAGTACCTTACCAAGACCGTTAGTGGTGAAGCTTTCCTCCATCCTCGACTTATGCAGATATTGCATGATCGATACCCTGATCAAGAAGCCAGGGTGGAGTATAAATGCACTAGGTGGACTCATCCTAGGTATGAGAACCACTGAAGCACAGAAGCACATGTCACAAGATGGAATGAGTTTACTGGTTCACGAGTAGTGGAATCCATTCACTCATCTCCCACTGATCGCTATGACATACATACTAGCATATTTGATGCTGCTCACCAGGCATTGTTGGAATATCATGGAAAACACTACGAAGAGATACAAAGAAACAAGCACAAGTACCTACCTCGACGTTCACCTGGAAGTTTGCAATGTGTGATGGCTGATCCTCATTCAGAGCAGAATGAACCACTAAGGGAGATGGCCTTTACCATCCAAGCTCTACATCAGAAGTTAGAAGATAGTCAACTGGAGTTGGCGGAAGTAAGGCAACACTATGAAAAAAAGCTCTTGATGAGATTGATGAGTGGAGGAGTCGTCTTTGGACTGTTCAAGCTTAATGAAGTGGAGGGCGTGCCACGCTCATCTTCACGCAAGAGATGCTACCTTGGATATCTCTGCAGTCGCACCGTGTTTAGGAGTTAGGAGTTTATGCCCCTTATGTAATAAAGACGTTAGTAGCGATTGTTGAGTCGAGTTGAGTTGTGTGCGGTGTGATCTCTTAAGTGCTTAGTTGCTTGTGCTTATGGTTATGATTGTTTTGGATCTTTGTAATGAGTGCAATGACCTTGTGGAGTTTTTCCACAATTTCAATTAGTTTATATAGGACTAAGGTATAAGGATTTAATGAAATACATAGTTGGGTTTCTCTTTTCTCCTGTTACCTTTATCCTGCCTTTCTAGAGCAACCTGTCCTTTTCGGTTTATACCCCTGTTTTCGGTCATCCAAAAATCATGAGAAAATTCTGGACAATAGTAGACTTCATCATCTTTCTATTTGTACAAGAACCACCTTCATATCTGTTATGGTTTGGGAGTTACGAAAATCACAAGATGAGACAACCGTGCTGTCAGCAACCTGAAACAGTTTCTGTTGTGTACAGTTTTCGACTAACTTAACAGCCGAATCTGAAAAAGTGTTCTACCCGAAAGTTGTGAGGAATTTGGTAGGCTTTCCAATGATATAAGCTACAACTTTACTGGATTAACAGAACTTGAGTTATGGCTGATTTACTGTGCTTCTGTTTTTCATCTCACGACAAATTCCAGATTACATGTTCATATCTTTGCACCTGTGTTTCTCCTGGATATGAGAAGGCCAGTATGATGGTTAACTCATTCATAAGAAGATGCAAGTTACTTTGGTGTCCCCCTAGTTTATCTTTTCTTAAGGGGGGTAGCCAAGGTAAAGATGTTGCAAGATGGATGTCTCATACATTCAGATTCTTCAATTGAATGCGTCGACCATCTCCATGGTTGAGGAGTTACTATCAAGTGCAGGTACCTTTACTCAAGAGTGGTGACTTGTTGGATCATATACTAGGAGCTACTATACTTGTCAAGAAAGGATGATCAATTCAAGCTATCATCCATTGAAAGTTTAGTCTTTAGTGTAATGGATTGTTGGCATAGGAAGGAGATATTGGACATCTACAACTGGTAGATGGAGGTTTAGAAAGTCTCAATGTTTCACCAAGTTAGCAAATGAGATTTGGTTGAAGTAGGATCTTTTCTTGGATAAGTAATCTCCAATGGTGGAATTATGGAAAAGTTTTAAAGAATGTTGGAACCCACCCAAAGATGTAATAGAGTGACCCCAAGTTTCCTTGGCATACAGAGTATGGGTTAGAGATGCAAGTAATATGTACCCAAGACTATGTCAGAGAGGTAGATAAGTGCTATATGAGAATGTATTAAGTTGTTGGATTAAAAAAAAACCTTTAGTGCATGCTTAAAAGCATTGAAGAAGAGGTTGAAGTAAAGCCTAGATGTCAACTTTGCTAGACTGGATAAAAGAGTTTCTCTATCTTCAATGATGTGTTCTTATGCAAGAGGAAAACTGATAGCTTGAGCATTGAGTTAGCTAGCCAAGTGTGCTTTGAACTACTTGAAACGAGGATATGGAGATATTGAGTTATGTTGAGAAATTTGGATGACACCAAGGACTAAAGGATTGTGCTGGAAGTTTGAGCAGCTTAACGTGAGAAAAGCCACTTTGGAGTTGGTAATGGAACCTAGTTGGGAATAAGAGATCCATGAAGTCCTTTCAGAAAAAAAGAGTGAATAATATAGTTGAGTATATTAAGGTTGTTGGTATGCATTGAAAAGAAATAGAAAAGTGGCAAGCAGTTGGAGTTGTCCAAGTTGAGTTATCAACCTAGGATTCGAACTAGTTGCTCCAAGGTAAGGTTCCCATGCTGCCCTAAGCTCCAAGCCACCAAACCACAAATCCAAACCACAAATCTATGTGCCAAGGTTGGGGGGATGTTGAAAACTACGAGACAGATACCCTTTGGGTAGTTAAAAGAAGGATCATAGCTATATTTGGTGTCTCATCAACAATCGTGGAATAGTTGAGAAAGCTATTGGAGCAAGGTGGCACTACCTAAAGCAAAGTGGAACCACAGTTAAGATGGAGTCACTTAAGTAAGCAAAGATGAATTCAAGGCAGAGCATCCCGATCTCCTTGATCATCGTCTTCCCGAATCTCGGGGCGAGATTCATCTTAAGGGGGGTAGAATTGTAACACCCTAAAATTTGCTCCTTTTGAAATTAGGTTAAAATGATTTAGTTTTGAATTGTTGTGCTCATGAAAATATAGGAAAATAATTTTTTTCCACTAAATTAAAAATCATCATAAGGTGTAGCAACATTATTGTGCATTCATGCCAAAGCATATGATTTTTTGTGTTGTGAATTCAATATAACGTTTGAAAATTAGATTGAGGCTTTAAAAAAAAGGAAAACTATTTCTTCCTCTTTTTTTCGGCCTGCCTGACCTAGCTCACTCCTTTCTGACCCGCATTCCACCCCACCTTTGCCGAACCCTAATCGAAGCGTCGCTTATCTATCCTAGTCCTAGAGCAAGCCGCATCTACAATCAAGCTCACAGCCGGCACCAAACTCTAATCCAATCTCATCGAGTACAGTTCATCGACGAGCCGCTTCTCTATCGACATATCTGTACAAACTTTTCCAGAGCTTGTTCGGGCTTTTTCGGAACTCGTTCCAACTTTTTTATAAGTGTAATCTAATTTTTAGATACTCTAAAATATCTTTTCATGAGCTCTAAATATTTTATTTAGGTTCATCATGTCCTAAAATGTCTCTAAGAATTTTTCCATGATTTTTTTTTGGAGCTTTCGGATTATTTTTCATGGCTTAAATATCGATTCTATACTTTTCTAGAATTATTTTAATCCTGAAATTAATTAATTCCGAAAATAATAAAAAATCTCAGTTTTACCACCAGCCCTCAAAGCCCATGCACTTATTTGCTAATGGGTTTAATGGCTAATTGGGTCCATTAGTAATATTGGAGGGTGCAACATCAATTAGTACCATATCGCTTGTTGATGTCAACATGAGGTGTTTTTCTCCCTATATATACGTACCAACCCTTAGGCAAAGAACACCAAAAACTACCATAAAGGAGTCCCTAGTTTGGAAATCCCGGTAGTAAAATATATTTTTTTTCCTCCTCTATTTTACGTCGTTCTCAACATGTCGCCTTGACCTTGTGCCGACAACCCGACGGCCGAGCGCCATGGCTCGCGACTTTGCCGGGCCGAGCTGGGCAATGCCTTTTTCTTCCTGCGCACGCCGCAGGATGGCAGCCATGGTCATGGTTAGATTCTGTACGTGCTTTGTGTAACATCCGTGTTTTCGAACACCAAAAATTTAAACTTTTAAAACTTTTTCTGCAATTGTATGAATCATGTAGTTTCTAGGTCAAACGTGGGAGGAGTTGCTAGTGAAACGATGCATACATATAGTTCTGCTTGTAGGAGAGTGCTTCTGCTCTTGAGTTGGTTTCGAGTTTCGTGTGGTGTCAGAGTTTAGGAGTGCACAAGTCCATAGCAAAACTTCTTGAAAATTCTTTTATCAACCCCTCCTAAGTCCGGTCATTGAATCGAGATAAACTCCCTTTCCTACTTTTGAATTCCTCTCGATCTCCTCTTTTTTCGATTTCCCTCAACCCCTCGGCAAGTGCGGGAGGATCTCTTCCCATCTAATGGAAAATTCTACAAACTCCCTATCAAATTCCCTCCTTGGATTTATCTTAGATTTCCTCTTTGAGTCCTTCACTAATCACTTTGGCAAATAGCAAAACCATCACGAAAATAGAAAAAGGAAAAAGGAAAAACCTTTCCTCTACTCTCCTTCCCTTCTTCCCACCGAGCGAGGCCCCAGCCTCCCTCCTCTCCCTTCACCCGCCCGAAAGCCCAAAGAAGATAGAAGCAGACCCAGCCAGCGGAGGCCCGCTCCGCATTCCTTTTCTCCCTTCCCCTCCTCTCACGCCGCAGCCCAGCAGGCCTGCTAGGCCGCCTGGCCCGCCAGCACCCCTGCGCCTCCTGCCCCTGGAAACCCTAGCCAGAGCAGCATGGCTCCCGGCCGCCGCCGCCCGGGAAAGAGGCGCTGCCAGCGCCGTGCCACATGCCCGCCTACCCCGCCTCCCGATGCGAGACCAGCGTGTCCCATGGCGCGCCAACCGAGGATCGTCGCCGTCCATCTTGCCCCGAAGCCCTAGGCGCTCGCCGTATAAAAACCACAGGCCGCCCGTCGCCTTTCTTCTTCCTGAAGCCAAAGCCGCCACCGCCCTTCTTCCACCTCCTGCTCGCCCTCTCCCCTCCTTACGCGTCGCTGACCGCCACTGCTTGCCACCGCCGCGCGCGCCGCGCTGGGCGCTCACAATGCGCGGCAGCAGCGCCTCGCGCTGTCGGCCGCTGCTAGCGGGGCGCTTCGCCGCCGCAACACCGAGGCGGCGGCGGCCGGGAAGTAGCCGCGTCGAGGCAGGGCGCCCGGCCTCCCCCCTTCCCCTTCCGCCATCCGCGGCCAGCGACTGCCGTGGCCTCGTCGTGCCGTGACGAGCTCGGCCGACCTCGCCACCACCGTGCGCCGTTCCGCCACACGAGCACCACCACGTCGCCTCGCCGTGCGCCGACGCCACCTCGCGCGCCACCCGAGCCGCGGCCGCGCGTCACCATCGGCGCCGCGATGCGCCTTGACCTCGCCATGGGCGGGGCGCCCGGCCGCGAGCGGCAGCGTTCACCACCGCGCGCTGCGCCAAGCCACCGTCACGCCTCGGCGTCATGCCGGCCATGCTCCGCCTCCACGTCCTCGCCGTCGAACTCCAAGGACCGCGCGCGGCGTCCGTCTCGCCGTGCTCGCTGCGCCGCGACAGGGCAGGGGCGTCGGCGTCGCCACGCCCGGGAACGCGGCGCCAAGCCGCGGCGGCGAGAACCCACCTCGCACCGGCCTCGGCGCCGTTCCACTACCCGGCGCGCCCCGCGCGGCAATTGGCGACACGATGACCCGAGCCACCCGCGCACCACCGCTCCGTCTGGCGCGTCTAAGCCCCGACGCCCGCGTCCTCGGGCGGCCCGCCGCCGACCTGCTGCACGCGTTCACCGCATCGCCGCCGTCCGCGAGCTGCATCCACGACGGCCTCGGCTGGGAACGCCAACAAGCGGATGTCTGGCGGCCCGCGGCCACGAACCATGTCAAGCACGGAACAGCAAATGCGGCACCCTCGCACCGCACCACGCGGGGCCCTCCTTCCTTCTTTGGAAGCTATGCCCTTGCAGCGCCATTCGCGGAGCCACCGCTGCCTCTCAGCCGCCCGCAGCCGCCTCCGGCTGACCATAGCCACTACTGGCCAGGCTGCGGCCACCTCTGGCCACCTGCAGCTGGCTGCAGTCTGCCCCGGCTGGCCGCAGCTGGCTGCTGGCCACCAGCAGCTGGCCAGAGCTGGCCACAGGTGGCTAGGACTGGCCACAACAGGCTACAGCTGGCCAGGGCCAAGCCCGGTTGGCCGTGGACCTCCTGCCACTTCCGGCGTCGCTCCGTGAAGCCCTACCAGCCTCACCTTCATCCCCGCCAAGGTCTAACCATCGAACTCCGCCGACGCCGTCCTCGACGTCGGCAAAGCTCCTACTTTTCCATTCTTATTCACAATGTCGCATTATATCTATATATCTGCCTATCTATGCCTGTGCCGTGCCTTCGCGCCAGTCTATATCACTCGCGCTAGGGATATGTGCCACTCTGAGTACGTTATCTTGTGTTGTCGGTTCATGGTCGTGTTGATGGGGGGTGTGTGTGTGTCTGTGAACTGTGCCTTCGAGCCAGTCGGGGAATTGTACCTCGCTTGGACGTTTCGATCGTGGGTTTGTCCCGCCGTGATCGTGATGCCGAGCGTAACTCATTCTCTCGCTCTCTCGTGTTTTAGTTGACCCTCTAGTACTACGATCGTTAACTCCTAAGTTCGACCCTAGGACTCAGTCATCAGGGGCTTGTCACAATATGGATATTACCCGTACACAGTGAGCCCCGTGATGACCTAGTCTGGTGGGAGCCAACTTAGAAGATGACCCTCGTGGGGCGACGGATGCCGACTAGTTAGGGTGTAGCTTGTGGCCGCGAGTTGTCTCGCCATGGCCATCGAGCGCTACCTCCTTTTCCTTTCTTTCCTTTGCTTCTTCCTATCTAGCTCGTACGCTTGTGCCACTTAGACCATAGTGATCCCCTTGGGGTTCGCGCGGTGACAATCGCACCGCTAGGAGCCCAAGGGATCACATTGTGCCGTTTTAGTCGCACGGAGGTCGTGGTGCCCTACGAGATAGTGTGGATCGGGGAACCATATGAGACTCGTATCTCTTCTCGTCCAACCTCCGTCCACTCCATGACGAGTAGGTTGGAAAAGAGTGGAACCCCTTCTATCTTCTCTCGTCTTTCATAGATCCTCGCCATTCCAGTAAGGCGTGGACCGAGTCCCTTGCCCCAGCTCCTTCGGTCAGTGACCTTTGCCATGTCATGTGGATCGAAGTGCTGTGGGACCAAGAATCTCCTTTTTCTCGCTTACTCGTACTTATTGGTAATCGTTTACTATTTCTTGATTCCATTCCTTCGATTCCCGTCGACTACCATGGCGAGTGGATCAAAGGAAGGTGAATCCCGCCTCTCCCTTCTTTTTGGTTCTTTTGTACTTAAGCCCCTAGTATGCTTGTATCCCTAGAGACCAAAGCATTCCTTAGGTTCTCGCGGTGACAACCGCATCGCTAAGACCCTAGGGAATGTCTTAAGTGCATTTAGTGCACCTTGGTCGAGGTACCCTACTAGCGGGTTAGGCACTCGTTTCCCATTGTGCGTCACTCTCTTTCGATGCCTCGTCTCTCGCCATGGCGTGGGCATTGGAAGGAGTGGATCACTGCCCCCTTTCTTTTCTCTGCATCCCTTTCTCCCCGTTAGCCGCTCTGTTCGATCCCGTCCTTAACCATGATGATCGGATCAAAGACCGGGCTGACACTTTTAGTTAGCGAAGCCATGATCTATGTCCTGTTCTCGGACCCATGCGAGTCGACCCGATCGACCGTTGGAAAACCATCCTCGTCGAGGATGTGACCGAGACCGTGACATGAATGTGCCTAGCTAACTCTCTTTGTCTCTTCCCCTATTTTGCTACTCGCCTCTCGGCTCTCGACGTTGTTGTGTCGTGTGGGTCGAGAGGGCATGTAGCCACTCTTTTGTTGTTCATGTTCCAATCTCTTTTGCTACCATCGGCTATCATGGCGGGTAAGCCGACGTACCTTGGAACCAAGTCACAACCCTTCGGTTTTGCGTTACTCGTTCTTTCTTGATTCTTATCTAGTGGTTATGACTTACAGGTTAAGGGCCGCAAGGGCCAAACCCTGTAGTTCCTATTTCCCTTTCCCTCTTGCTTGTGATCCTCCGGTCCCTGCTAATTCCCATGACGTTCGGATTGAGAGGCCACAAGTCGTGGGGTTTGTTTAAGTTAAGTTAGGATCAAGGCCTCTTCTCTTGGAGCCGTACGGGTCGACATGGTTGACCCAGGAGGTACTGGCTATTTCGAGGCCCCGATCCGAGCTTATGCTTAGAAAACAACCACTTCTGTTGTTTAGAGCCCAAAGATCGGACACTCTCCGCGAGGGCTAAGTCTCCCAATGCTTATTTAGAGTTATCTGGTTCGTTCTACACCTTGTTGCCTTTTTGGGGGAGTATTGGATTTTGGTTAGGGATTGATTGCTCTTTGCCTTGTTTGTCGCTATACCGAGGTAGTTGCATCGCGATGATGACGGATGGGCCGAAGACCCAAAGAAGGCAGGAAGCACAAGGACAACTGGATATGGATGACTATGGATTGCTATGAACAGGTGCCACGTCCCACCCAACCTCGTAGAATCCTATTAGTCATGCAATATGTAGTCGCTAGCGCTTTACTTTATGCAAATGAACTGTGATAGGATGCATGGTAGATTGCTTGATAAGCCATTACCTTGACGCAACCTTTCTCCTGCACACCCGCTGCTAGGATAAACGCTCGCCTACCTCATGATACTTGCTACACACTTACACTTTACTCATACATGCTTGTGTGAGGCTAAGGCACGTGGTGCCGTGAACTGGATAACTGGAGATAACGTGGGAGAGATCTTGGCGTGTGTCTTGGGTGTGTGGTGAGGGTTGTGTCGACTGGGCAGGATCTACGACGAGTCAGGGGACAAGTCTTGCCGGTGGAGTGTGATCTGGGCACTCCCTATGTGAGAGAGTACCTGTGGCGGGTACATATGATGTGAGTAGATTCCGGGGAGGAGTGCCTTTGTGGGACGAATCCTCGGAATAGAGGTGCCGTCGAGGCACAGGGCGTCGAGCCCCCTTGTGAAGATATCTTGTCCAGTCCCGCTAAGGACTGATTGGGCGAGGGTGCGGTTCATGGGACCTTTTCGTACACACCACTCGTTCTGATGGGCGGGGAAACGACTTGACGGCTAGCTGGCCCCCTGCCATTACTACTAGGTTGGTAGGTGATAGTGTAGGGAGGTACGGGTGCCGAGACCCACACCCTCCCGAGACGACTTGGAACCCTCGGGGATCCGGTACCACGTCTCCACAGTCTCGGCGTGCCGGTGGATCTCCTGGGTGCCCCAGAGCTGAGTGGTAGGGTGGCATCGGGCCGATTAGGCGGCGGCTTGGTATCGGCCTAGGCGAGGCATCGTCGATGATGGTGATCTTGTGGTTCCAGGTGTACAAGCTCTGCAGAGTTTCTTGAATCTATACGTATAGCCGTGTCCCCGGTATGGACATTCCCATGAGTTACCACATGTTCGTTATAGTGAGAGGTGTCCTTTTTTCTTCTCCCCCCGGGTGATGTTGGATTTCGGCTTAGGCCGTTGAGGCAAGGAGGAGGGGAGTCTTCCTTGCCGACAAGAGAGTGAGAGTGTGGTGAGATGTGTGGACATGGATGTGGTTATGGATGGGATGATGGACGTGTGGTTGAGATGGGTTAAAACTTGATGGACTATATTATATTATATTTATTTTATGAATTTGCATAGGAAAACTACAGCCAAATATAGGCTTTTTCCTCTACCCTTGCATTCCACTTACCACATAGCAAAGCAAAGCATAGGGTGGGAGCTAGTGGCCAGTACAAATCGTACTGATAGAGTTGAGCAGGTTTGGTACCCGAGGAGGACTACAATGATAATGGAGCTGGAAGAATTAGGTGGTCTCGTTCCTACACTCAAGTTTGGTTAAGGAGATCAAGTCTACGCCCGCTGATACTCTACCCTAACTCTGATGACTCTCCGTGAAGGAGGAGCCTTCACCCGCTATGACGCTACGTCTACTCTGATGTTGGCCCGTGTGCGTTTATCGCTAGGATACTTTGTACTTAGGTGTGCCTCTAAGTGTTGTAAAACCTTATAAGTTGTACCTTTTTGCGATGTATGAACTGTGGTATCAATCGTAAATGATATACTGTGGATTTCCCTTCGAGGAAATTGCGAGTCGTTTCACTTTGCCAATAGGGAGGATATGTAAAGAATTGTTACAAGATCTTTTAATCTCCGCCTTTTTAATTATTTGATCTTCAATTTAAGTAGTTTTTGTTGTGTAGGTTTCGTAGCATTGCGCTCTACATAGTAATTACCATGTCACATGAATATGATTTGTTAATTTAAATACACTAATTTGATTATATATATATATTCAATGTCTTTTAGAATTAAAAGCAATTAGCACCGTGCATGCATGTCAAATAAACAAACCGAGCTAGCATGCCCATGTATGCATATAGATACGTAATTTTCTAGAAGTAAATATGCCCATGCCAGTACTATGTGTTTATAATTATTAAATATTAATATTAATTTGATTGATGATTATGCAACCACGTCTCTACATAAAAAGCAATATAGGACAACATTAATTTTTTTATAATTAACTGTTAATTTGATTAATGTCATACTCATTATATTTGGTTATAATTTATTTAGCCTAAACACGTATATTAAATTTGATAGATGCTCTCACATGTCAATTTATATTTACAAGTTAACGTTGAATGGGCATAATGATATTGAAATATTTATAAATAAAATATGATTAGTTTGACTCGGCTTTTAAAAATAAAATTATGATTTTATCTAATCTAAATTAATAACTTTTTATGATTTTGTTTAATTAAAATAAATCAAGCATATAGACTTTTCTTTTTTTTTTTATAATATAAAACTTCTGTTGTTGTTTCTTTTTTTTAACGAATAGTTCCGTTACCGACGTCTTAGATCTCTTAGCATGTTGTTTTCCTCTTTTGCGTGATGTATTGTTCTTAGTCGTTTTATTGTTTGCTTGTATGTTTGTCTATGCGTGGTGCTTGCTTCGAGTAGAATGAGAACTGCTTATGAGAGCTAGAAATCAGAAGGTGTTGATCCGGAGTGAAGTATGAGAGAGTTTGAGCAAGCTTATGAGGCAAGTATAGCATGGGATCATCCTTGTTACCTATTCACCTTTAATCACTTAATTCATATTGCATGTGTCTTCTTTGATTACCACTAAGGATATCCTAGCAATTGTATCTTGTACCTTGACTACCATGAGTTTATGCATTGGGTAGCTTATGCTAGTGCTTAAGAAATAACCACTATGATCTCAAATTTGATTAATGGTATATGCAATAAAAGGTTAAAACTCGCTTTTTAGCAACGGAAAATTAAAGGGTAAGAGTACTGTTTGCTCTTGTCCTCCCTAAGGACTTATCTCGTAAGTGAGCACCCGGGACTTACAAAGACAACCGTGAGGGCTATATGGCTCGGCTTTAGTCAAGTATGAGGACCCTCTTCTAGCTTTTTAGAGGTTACCGAAAGGCGCAAGAGGGGCTTTACACGATGGGCATAGCGTGGCTTCGTCCCTCATGTGTGCTACTGCGGTGTGAACCATTTGGAAGGAGGATTCTATGTCCGCTTGTCGAGGAAACCTAGCGGCCCTAACTTGTTAGACGAACCTTTGAAAGACTTCATAGTGTACCCCCGCCGCACTTTCTAGGTAAAGGCGATATGGGAGTCATGACCCGGCACATGGGAATCACGACTCACGGTGAAAGTGTACAACCTCTACAGAGTGTTAAAATCGATATATCACCGTGCTCATGGTCACGAGCGGCCTGGACTTCTTATAGAATAATGGTTTATGCGATGGAAAATTCTTGATTACTGTTTTTACTATACTTTAATCAGTGTTTACATGATCATACGGTTATTTGGGATTTGTGCTACTTGTTGCTACTCACTTATGCTAAAATTGAGATATGATAAAAGTTGCTAACCGCCAGAAACCGTGTCGACCTTTTGAGCCTCATTAATCCCATGTTATTCTTGTTGAGTACGATATGTACTTACGCTTGTCTTTACTTTTTAATACATTGGCAAAATCCCTGATGGGTACCGGATGGAGGATGTAGTGAGTTTTATGAGAAGTAATTGGAGTGCTAGGCATATGTTACCCCCATCCAACCGTCCCCTGAAGAATAGAGTCTGAAGAAAAGATTAGCTCCCATTCCGCGTTACTCTGATGTAAGTGTTAATATACTTATGATTACGCTATATATAACATTGTTTACTGATACTATTTACTCTGTGGTTGTATTTGTAGACTTTTTGGACACACATATAGCATACCTGGTTTTGTCTTTAAAACTGGGTGTTACAATCATCCAAGGTATTCAGGATAAAGTTTTGCTCATCGGCTCTTTTTGCGTTATATCTTTTCACACTTTATTTAAGCGATGACTGTCGCTTGCAATACATACACTAATAATCTGATGAATATCAACTCTGTAGCCGATAGCCTTATCTCACTGGCTATTTAGTCGATTTGAAACTGTCTGGATAACAGCTAACATGTTCTATCTGTTGATTATTGGTTATCTTGTTTTTTATTGTTAACTACAGATCAAATTGACTGGTACGCTCTTGATCCCAAAATCGATAGGACTTGCACTGAAGTTAAGCAGATCTTCGAGACTTATAGTGTGTTGATTTTTCTGAGTCAAACAGTTTTGAGGTACTCCTCCGTCCCACGGAGATCGTTTTTTAGTTTTTTGGACTTCATGTTTGACCATCCGTCTTATTTAAAATATTTATGTAAATAATAAAATAAATCAATCAATATTCAAGTATCTTTGTTGATAAAAGAAGTCATAATAAAATAAATTATATTTATACAAAAATTTGAATAAGGCGAATGATCGAACAAGATAGCACGGAGTCCAAGGTGACAAACTCAATGGGACGGAGGGAGTACACTGGAAGGCTCGCTGAGAGCAGTGATGTGTACACCTTTGGGGTTGTTCTCGAGGTAGCAAGCGGTGAGTCTCCAATAGTGCCACGCCATAGCCCAGGCACATCTATCATTCAGCGCGTTAAACAGAGGATTGCCACTGGCGAAATAGGCTCAGTTGCTGATTTGCGACTTGGAAGTGCCTACGACATCTCAGCTCCATGCAAAAGGTAATCGACACGGCTATGAAGTGCACAGCGAATTCTGCTGCACAAAGGCCGACGATGGCTATAGTTGCGACACAGTTGAAGGAGAGTCTGGCGTTGGAGGAAGCTCGCGAGAAGGACAGTAGCGCCAGGGCAAGGCCAGTGACAGAAACTACAACCACATTTCGTGCATTGGCATGATGAAGCTGTTTCATCATTGATGTATCTCTACAAGTCTACAGTGGGTTTCGATGAACTCCTTGACATGTGAATGAAGACACTAATTTGCAAACTATTTTGAATCTGCAATCGCTTATTTGTGCAAGGACTTTGAGAGTCCACGTTCCATGCTTGCGAGTGCGAGTATAATAAGGTCTTCTCCAGATACTGTGAGCTCCTCATACTTTGTATGTATTTTTGACAAATACTTCCCATGTTTTTCATGGTAATAGCATAATGATTTCATTATTCTGATGCGAGTATTGAGAAACCATACCTTGCCATTCCAGCACACATAGTTCTGAAATGGATGCTGCAAACCTGAAAAGGAAAATGCTGGTATGAAGAATTCAGCTGTTGTTGCTGTACTGCTTCTCGCCACACCCACCCTGCTGCTTACCTGAGACTGAGACAGAGGAGATGGAGACGAGCATTTGCTGCACTGCCGTGGACCTGCGGCAAAATTAACAAACCAACCAACCTGCCAACTGAAAATCGAATTTGAAAATACCTACTACTGCTGAATCGCTGGAGGCAGAAATAGATCAAAGCCATCGTAACACAGCAAGCCAGACTCCACTAAAATTCGAATTAAGCCGGCACAGATTTTAACCACGGACTCATGGAAACATAGGAGATTCAATCAAACCGGAAGCAGCCAAAAGATCGAAACTTCTAACTCCAATTTCATAAAATCCAGAAAACCCTAAATGATGAACAAATTTGGAAACATTCAAATTCATAGCGCTATAGTAAGTAATTTGTTAGTGAATCACTCTATCCTTGCTCATACATATCCTAGCCCCAAAACGTGATCCGACAAGCAAATAATCTCCAAAAATAGCTCTAAAAATTACAGAAACATAAATTTTAGATTTATAAGAGGAGAAGTGTAGCACAGAATTAAACTTCAGAGTAATTCAAGACGTCTGATTACAAGCTATCCTAACATTTTTCAAAGCTTTGACAAAAAAGCTCAAATCAAAAGAGTCTCTCAACCTCACAAAACAGAGCTTAAGGCTATCCGCACGCGTGGTACTCTAAATTCATCCTTTAAAAGATCTGGTCATCAAGATTTTCTCCTTTATACTCAATTCTCCCGTACCCATCCATCCTCTGTATCATCCTCTATCCACTATAGGGCTCACTTGTCACTTTATCGAAATATATCCATGTGGCATCTTATTTTCAAGGATTTATTGAAACGAATTTAATGGTACCATTAGATTTTAATTTGAATTTTTTGTTTGTGAGTTATAACATTGTTTAGCAAATGAAACAAGTGAGGCCCACCTTTTACCCTTCCGCCCATGCAAGATTCTCTCCTCTGCCGCATGCGTCTGGGCCCTGATCTCATCTCTCCTGTACAGGATGTCCTGTAAAACGCCACAGACAGTGGATGGCACGCGCATACGCATTGTTTCCAGTATGCGCTGTAGGGAGTTTGTCCGGTATCTACCCCTCTGTTCCTTTTTAGCGGATGCTATGTCGGCTCCCAGTGCGGATAGCCTAATCCTTCCAAAGGCTTGTCTACGACCAACCATCTCCATATATGTAGGCATTTGGTTATTTTCTAAATTACCATTACAAAAAGCACCCAGCTGAAAAAATACCCTCAAGGGTAAAACCGTCCAAATTCAACTTCGATTTTAAGGCCCAAACCGATCAAATCCATCACTAATGTCAAAACCACCAAAATGAACATACCAATTTTAAGCACTAAATCAGTAAACCCCTCGTGCGTGCCTCACTAATTAGAAAGTCGGTTCGGTGGTGTACAAGCTTCAACCCTCACCAAGAGTATCCGATTCTCTTCCCTAATCCTAACAATCATTGTTCGGTTCCCTAAACAGGTGTTAGCATCACATACTGTTCCCAGAGCAACGTGGTTTAATAAGCGTTGATGGTCTGGCTGGCCCGAGAGAGACTATCATCGCACTCAAGCAGCGGTTCCTGTTCACACCCAATCATCCAGGGAGGGGGAATGTTACCATGGCTCTATCTTGTGCTGAAGCGTACTGTCAAAGATGATACTCTCTCCATCTATTTTTTGGAGTCATCTTAGGGTCATGCGCAGTGACCAAGGAGGGTTGACGCATACGCATGATTGAATTAATTCCACTAATGAGAGGAGCCGCATGCAGACAGTTATATTAATTAGGCCAATAAGAGAAGCTGCATGTGCCTAGAAAGATGTGAAAACTATGGTCCCTAGCTTAAACGACTCCGACTCTTGAAGGAATTTTTTTTTTGGTAAAATGACTCCGGTAAATAGATGGAGGAAGTATTGAACAAGCTAAGAACTCAGTTATAATCTTACAAAGTGGCCGGGCTTCTCGGGGAGTTTAAGGCCCAAGTCTAGCAATGTACACGTCTCGAGCCTAGAATGGGTCAGGCCTACTATGTAGGGCTGCTATAAATGAAGTAGGAGTCTATCAAAAAAGAAGAAAAAATTGAATTGGGAGAAGAGGCATTCACTAAACTACAACAATATCACATGCGTTGTTATGGGACTTTCTTAGAAATAAAATAACATATGTAGATGACTTATATGTTGATACACATAATGAGATGATGTGGAGAATTTTTGTAATTAATAAGGAATGAAATTGATAGCTTGCATGAAATAATTGCAAGTTAGTAATGTAGTATGAATAATGTGTACCTTATATAAAAGATAAAACATCTCGTGGGGTTTAGATTTATTAGAGTATCGTGAGAGAAAAAAAGACAAGATTGTTGTCCGTCTTGCTTCTCCGTCCGAACTCCATTCTAGCTAGATATTGGTATCCTAAAGTCCACATCAAGAAATGTTCAGAGTGCAGTGCACCAATGTCAACTCAATCAGAACAATTAGCAGGATATTTGTTACCTAAAAGTGGTAGTTGACGTACATCTATCGGCCGCCTAGTAGGGCTGCAGAGATCAAGTCAGTCAACGACTTAATGCATGCTGGCATGTTTTTATTTCCCCTCATTTATTATAGGTTAAGTTATTATTTGCATTGCTCTTGTATTCACATATTTATTTTTTTACAGAGGTCAACTAGGCGATAAATACATTTCATCGGATACGAAAGCACCGCCATGACTAATAGATACTGCCTTATGCACCAATAAATTGGAGCTCTCACATTGATTCAGATACTGTTGTCCTATGCCTGAGTGCCACGTGCTCAGTTGTGGTTCAACCGGCAATAGAATGGAGGCCTACCAGCGATTTGGTTTCTGTTGCCGTTATGCCGGCGTCACACGTGCAGCTCCAGAATTGGCCGCCGGATTCCAACCCAATGAAAGCTATCTGCCTATTGGTATAGCCCACGTGTCTTCCTGGGCCCTCTTCCCAGGCTGCTCTTCTCGCGTCAAATAAATGGCTGCCGTGCCACCGTCTCCTCATCTGTCAAAGTAAAAAAAAAAAAAAAAAAAAGAAAAAATACCCCTCGACGCCTCCGCAAAAAGGACACCGGACCTCGCCTCCTCCGCTTCTTCCCTCGCCTTTTCCTCTTCTCCGGCCGCAGCGTGCGCAGATGCAACGCCCAGCCCTATGGGAAGCTACGGGTGCGGATCCAATCCCTTCATCGCTCCTTCCTCTCCTCCGTTCACGGCGATTGCAGTGCAAGGGAGATGCAGGGACGATGACGGTGCTTGTGGAGCGGGCAGGCTGGGGCACCCTATAGGCCGCTCTCATCCTCATGTCCGATGCCTTGAGGTTACCCAAGCTCCACCTCGCCGCCGTCCTCGAGTACCTCGCCACCCGAAGTTCGTGTCCCCTCCACCTCATTCTCGATCTGTCCGATCTTTACTTGCTTTTAACTGGAGTTGTCTGATTTGGTTGCCTATATTTCTATCTCCATCTGGTGTCCGATCTCAACTCACTCGGCGGCAGTGCTCGCTGGCCGGCGCGTCGGCTCCCCTATCTGCTCCTGCTGACCCCGTTGTCTCCTTTACTTCCCTCCTGCGCAGGACTGCTCCTGCGTCATACCTCCGTACGCCGGTGACTGGCCATTAGTCCTGTGCCTGCATGCTTGCAGACCCGCGTTTGCGGCCGGTCGGCAGCACCAGCCGCAGCTGCGTGGTGTGAAGGTGAGCATCCATGGTACATCCTAACCTCAGGAAGATGATATCAAGATTTACTCTAGCTATGTCCGAAAAGATGTTCAGCTACGTCATCACTGGTGAGTGGCGTTCGGTTCTGTAGTACTGCAACTTTTTTTTACTCTAAAAGCATAGGTAAAGCCTGAGTGGCTCAGTAATGTCTTCAAGCAAAGATTTTTAAGGCAACATTGATGCAAAAAGAACTGTACTGTAACCATTCTTTCTGCGCAGTTTTAGCATTGACAAGATAACTTTTGCAGGCTGCCACGGAAAGAGAGACGACTGAAATATAACTGTTCTACAGCTCACACAATTGGATGCGAACCGACCCGTCCAAGGTTTGGTCCCTTCATAGACGCATTAATGATAGATGTATACTATTGTTCCCAGCATTGTTAGACTTCCATTGGGTGATGCTTTTGTTGAGTTTCAGATTGCATATGCACATGTCCTTATTTATGGAGCCTTCAAATTTTAAAACAAAAAAATTTCTCAGGTTACGTTCTCCTCTTGCTTGCACATATGCTTTAATTACCATTACAATTTATCTTTATGGGTGTCATAGCCAAGTGTATTTTAAACAGTCTTCTATGTTGTAATTTACGTTTATTCTTTCATGTCCTCTCATATTTTAGCTTGCTGATAACTCTTGTGACAATTTGCTTCCAACCTATGACACCAGCAGGGTATGTTCCTATTAAATTGTATTTTCAGTTCATCGGTTTTTTTTTCAGCAATGGATGTCAATCTATCATCTCTGCATATCCATATAACTTCGCCATGCGCGAGATAGAGCTCTAGACCCCTACATATCATCAATTGTTGTACTTGGATTGTGGCTTTGGGATGCAGAGAGACCAGTCATTTGATTTCTTGGTGATGAGAACTAAACTGGTTGGTGAGTTATGAGGCACTTGATGAACTCATACCATTGCTTATGCCACCTCTTATTTTCCTACTTCAGTTCAGATTAGAATAATTACTTGCTTATATGCTGGTTACCTGTCTTGACACACATGCTACTGATATACATATGCCTACCTAATATGGTCGCCTTTGCTAGAGATTCCAAAATTCCGGTGTCTGTATTTTTCCGTGTTTTACACAGGTTTTATAATTCATACCTTCTTTTGTTAGGTTCATCAATGTTACTTGTGTCTAGGCCCTACTTGTGTCCCTTATTAGCTTAGACCAGGAAGGAGCATGCACAAATTGACTTGATACAACATCACTTCCCATGTGATGTTAGAAGGTAATTTCCCAATGATCATTAATTCTTTTTGGTACTAGACACTTCTTGGACATGCAGATATTTTAGACTATATATACGGTGTCGGATTAGTGCCTCATAGGAAAAAAAGGACCTTGCACATTTGTGCATAAACTAGGATTTTTTTTTAGAAAAAATGAACCTACTCTCTTATCTATTTATACGTGCAAACCCTTTAAAAAAAACAAGGTTGAATGATCTAAAATATACGATGAGCCTGTTGTTTGTGTGTATGTATATAATCTATTTGTATCTGCATACTATACAGTTTACTAATGAATCGCTACAGCTTGGGAGTTAAGCCAGAAATATCATTGTTTAATTTTGATATACCATAGCCATCCCATCCCAGTAACCATGAAAGTAATCTGATTCTTGCAAGTTTCTCCTATTACATGGTTCTATTCTTTGGTTCACATTATTTATCCATACTAATTCTACTACATGGTTGCTATCTTTTGTTTTGTCTGCATTACAGCCATGTAGGCAAACCCCTTATCCCAGGGTGCTATATATTCTTTAGAAATCTTCAACAGAACACCTGCATTAGTTTACAAAATATAATCTCTAATATACAGGATGGATATCTAACTTTTTGTAGGTTCCATAAATCTATTAACCAGCCCACCACCCCAGCACACAATTTTTAATACAACCAGTAGCCTGTTTTTTCTATTATGGCGGTGCTCTGGCACTCTGAAAGAGGCATAGAGGTCTTTTAAAAATTTTCGTCTCATCCTTTGTTGTGTCTTCATCGGTTTATATTTTCACCAATGTGTTATTTACTTCTTTGCTCTGATTGTCATTCATGGATTTCCCTGCAAGATATTGTGAGGTTTAGGTTTCTATCAGTGTTTCCTTCACATTTTTGCTCCTTTTCTCTCTCATGCCCCAGTAAGATGTTGTGAAGGCTTTGCATGTTTTAAGTGCTAATATATTGATCACACAATTCTTGGTCTTCAGATGCCCTTTTTGGAGCTTGCATCATGGTGATCTTCATGCTTTGCTTGTTTTCCCACAGGGTGATCCTTTCAGGCTTCAACTTTTGGTGGATAAGTTTGCCAAACACTGAGAAAGGTCATATCCCTTGCTGAAGCCTAACCCACATGATCTATGCAGCGTTGTCACGCCATCACCTAACGAGGGTGCCATATTTCACTCCGATGCAGATTTAGAAGATCATTCTGACCGTTGCTTCATTGATATTAATCTAAGACTTTCATTTCTGATTTAGCTGCAACATCAAATGACCTTTACGGACACGGTCAGGTTGCTTGGATAAATTTACATATATTGATAAAAAAATGTATTTACAGTGCATATAATGGCCGTAAGCAACTATATGCGGACTTTGAAGTGTATGGTCCCATCCAAGTGTCTATCTGAAGTTTTCAGTGTACTTGACCTTGACCGTCCATCAGGTTTTCTTTGCACTATTTCATTATAACATGTTTTCCTCTCATACAATCGATATAAGTACGTGTGAATGACACCACTTGCACTACACTAACTGCAGTAGTCTACAGCCCTGGCAGCTGCAGAAGGCTTACAGAGACATCATATTCCCACTACCTACAGATACCCAGCAGCCCAGGAACCGGCGCAGCGGAGCGCGCCCCCATGTGCTAGTATTTACCCCTACAAATTGTCTCAACGCCCTGGAAAGACACGTTGTCCACGTCGCTCCAAATTGCCTCGTCCGTCCGATCTTGCATCCGACGGCTGTGATTTTATTTGGCTTCTCCTCTGCTCGTCACTTGCTTCTAGAGAAGCTTCTCGTCGCTTGCTCGCCGCCTCCGCCTCCGTCCCTCGCGGCGCCGCCCTTGCCCCTGCCCGCGCCTCCCCTTCCCCTTCCTCTCTTCCCCGCCATGCCGGTGCACCGCCTGGCCCCGAGCCTTGGCTAGCGGTGGCGCCTCGCTGCGATGGCGATGGTGGCGCGCCCGGTGCTCCGTCCTGCTGGCGGCGGCTCCCACGCGAGGCCACCGGGCGGTGGCCGTCCCGGCCCACCCAGCGGCTGCCGGGACCCTCGAAAGCAGGGCCGACCGCCGGCCCGGCACCGGCAAGCCCGTCGTGTGTGCGCAGCCGCCCGGCCTCGGCTCGAGCGAGTCGGCGGGCAAACCCCGGCGGGCGGTGGGCGAGGATTGGCGGCCGGCGGCCCCTCCCGATGAGCCCTCCACGCGCCTCTCTCTCTTTTCCCTCCCTCTCCCTATCCGTCTCTCTCTCTCCCTCTCGGCAGATCCATGGCGGCGGCGCCCTCAGCAATGGAAACAGGATGCTGGCGGTACCCCATCGGTGTCGCGGGCGCTGCTGCGCCTCCCCCCCACCGGGCTGGAGCCGGCCTGGCTCTCTCTCTCTCTCTCCACCCACGGCAGCCAGCCTGCCGTCTCTCTCTCCGTCTCTCCCAGCGGGCGGCCTCCCGTCGTAGCGGCACAGCTGCGGGAGCTTCCGGACAGCGGCAGCCGCCGCAGCGCCCCCAGTGTGGCGGCCCCGGCTGCGGCAGCCCAGCGCTGTGGCCTGTCTCGGCCCCCCTGGCCGTCCCCCGCATGGCGGCACTGGCGCCCGCGCCTGCCAGGTCGGTTCGCGGCCGTCTGGCGGCCGACAACGCAGCGGCAGATGGGAAACGCGGAAGAGCACCCCTGCAGGTACACGTATACGTCTTCTGAATCCCCATACGAAGACTCAGCTAAGCCAAAGACAATTAGCATACTGATAGCTTCCCTGCTTTCCTTAGTCATGTACCCACGTTTCTCCTTTTCATTCCTTTCAGATTCTCCAATTTCTTCCCTACCAATTATCACAATAGGATTTAGGACTGATGATCTGGGATCCGCAATTAGCACGGACAGCAAAATTGCATAAGACACATGGTATACAAAAACTGAATTTATTAGGTTCTACATTTCTATGACTTCAGATTATTGGAAGATTTTGTTATGTGACACTGCACTATTTTATTTCAGTTTGCAGCATTAGATTATTGGTTTGGTATGCAAAATTGGTTTATTAGATTGTCGTCTTCTAACTCTAAAAAAAAAAGTTTGGAGACACTGATCCACCTCTAATGAAGTACTTCAACTGGGCTTTTTTCCCCTCAGAAATAAAGATGAGGTCACTTAATAGCTTATATGATCAGTCTATACTGGAATGAAAACATGGAGTACTCATTCAGCTGTGTCGATTGTTCCCATATGAGTTTGTATATGATTTACGCAGTTTACAGAACCTTCTATATCACTTTCTATAACCTTTTAATCTGTGTTGTTTCATGCTTTAGTCCTGATTTGTGTTGTGGTCCTGCTCTTAGCCTCAGTTCCTCTAAGCTCCCTTTGGTCTCCAGGATTTTGGCCTGCTTCTTAATAACGAGAAAGTTCACTAAATTTTTTCACCTATTCTTAGAACTGGGGTCTTCCTTGAAGCAAAAGATTAAATATTAAGTTACTATGCTCTTTTACAGAAATATTGATTTCCTGCTGCTTTCAGATTACCCTGGTTCTGCTTGCCTTTGGTGTTTGCAGTATATGTTCTGGCAATGGGAGTTAACTGGTATGTGCCCCTGATCTCCATATGCCATAATCAATTGTACTATGCTTTGCAATGGCTTAATTCAGCATTATGCAATATCTAGAATATGAAGATGCAAATGACCTATTGATTCTTCTTTCAGGGATCTAAAATCACATATATGTTTGGTTTGAGTGCTTTAGTCTCAAACTGAAATTGACATTGGTGTCTTTCCCTGGACCTACCCCATTATTGCCTTCAGTTTACCGTTTTTGTCTATAAAAATGAAAACTAGCAATTATGCAACTATATGGTAGATTATACAATCCAAAATTATCTTAGTTATTTTATTTGATTGTACAGCTTCTAATTTCTGTGATTAAACATTGCTGTTCAGAGTATGCTTATTTAATTATTGTGCAGTGCATGCTCCTTCCTGCTGCCCCGCCAGTCCACTATGTCGTATTGTCATTGAACAGAGTGAAAATAGGTTCATGGCTAAACTGGTTCTTCCACCACTTACGTCAACATATACGTTGTATAAATAGTTGTATATTGGTACCACTGTTGTTTATCTGTTCAAATAGCTTAATGATTTACAAAATTTACTGTCTACTTCTTTGGTGCGAGTCTGTGTCAATGTGAAATCGTTGTCCTATTTGTCCCTAATGGTGAAACAGAGGGAATGACTTTTCCCTTTATCATGTATTACTCACAACACAGTCCCCATCCAAACGGATTTGAGCCTGCGCGCAGAGTTTGTGTCTGTACAGTGAAACAGAGAAAATGCAGATTTAATTTTATTGCACACATGTGTGTCAGCCAGGGCTTCCTTCACCTCCAAAGCGAATTCGCGATGACGATCCCAACTGATGAAGACATTCAGCATATACATGACCTGATAGACCAAGTCATATAGGCCATGGAAGACTACCACACTTCTATTACAGACTCATTTCATGAATTCATGAACTTCAAGTTGATTTCGCAAAACAGTTCCCACCAGTCCCGACTAGCGCGCAGGAGCGCGCTTTCCTACTATTGTAGATCTTTATGCTGGAAGGATTCAGCGGCCTCTCAGAGCTCCGCCTACTGTTCATGTGGGGCCCACCGCTATTCACGTGGGCCCCGCATACATGTTTTAATTTTAATTTTAATTTTTTTATTTTTTATTTTTTATCAGCTTTATTTTTTCCCTCTTTAAGCCAGCGCACTGACGTCTAATCCATCGCATAACCATCACGTGATTGTTAAAAAAACTCCTCCATATGTATAGGAGGAATTCACCATACTAGACTCTTTCATGTGTCTATTTTGCTGTCACCGTTAGCAGTTCTATCATGCCACCATATTTAAAAGAGGATATATATTGTATTGAAAAGCAAAGGGCTATCCAATGTCAAATTCACTAGCTTCTACCATTCGATCGTGTATTTTTCTAATTTTATGTCAATCATTCTTAGAGATAACCTTGAGTAGCTACTATTGTCTTTTACATACAGAAGCGTATACCATACAAAAAGGGCACAACCATATACACAGCTTTAGGCCTATTACCGCTACAAACGAACGAGCCTTCAGAATACCAGTTCACCACAATACACAAACGCAACCATCAACTGCACGCGCGGCATCGCGCACGTACCCTCCTAGTAATCTTCAACGAGGAATGAATCCCCGGCCTCCCAGGGGCTCTGGCGCTGTTCCGCACTGTTCATTCGGGGCGGCACTGTTCATGCGGGTCTATTACTGTTTATGCGGGCCCTATACTGTTTAGTTTTTATTTCGTTTTTTTTTTTTTGCTCAACTTTATTTTTTCCCCTCTTTGATCAGGCACAGCGGCAGCATGCCCCATCGGGCTAGTATACTTAAGCGATGGTAGGGTGGGCGCCGCGGAACGGAACTGACTAACCTCTCTCGCGATGGCGTAATCGCCTTTGGTCCGACGATAGATTATTTCATGCCGACACTGATGCATAGTACCGCGTACCAACCCTCGTCGGCTGGTGGTTCGCCGCTGTGAGCACAAACTTTAACACAACCGGAAACCTTTGGAATAAATAATAATATATATGATGACGTTTCTCGTTTTCGAAACGTCGTTCTGAAATTAAAAGCATCTACGTTCCACAACCCTAAGTTTTTGTTCTCATTTCGCGTTTCATTCTATGGACATGGCTGCCAATGCAAGTCACAGTGTTTCTGGTCTTGTACCGCCTATTTAGGTGGAAAGATATAAAATAAGAAAAATTCAGAATTTCTTCTTTATAATAATAATGCCAAAAATCTCAAGTTTGGCTCATCTGTCTTTTTTCCCTTATGTTGATCATTAGAGGCCTCGTGACTGTTCTCTTCCCTATTATTTATTTATTTATTTTATTTTCTGACTAGTCAGAAAATAAAATACAAAATTCTAGTGGTTTTCTGATAGAAACTATCTTACTGCGATCCTATGAACCAGTTCAATTAAAACCTTAGATTCATGCTACAGCCACGATGATTGAGTCTCAAGATAAACAAAAGACAAGGTTCTTCGAATAAGAACCGCTTGATGATCATTTATTGAAAGAGAAAAGAGTTCTTTTTGGGCAAACTTAATTGGAAGGAAGACAATTTCTTTTTTTTATTAAGAACTGCTTGAATTCCCAAGTGACCTTAAAAAATAATAAATAGTCACCACCCAAAATAGTGGACTTATTTCGCTTAAAAATAGTGGACTTCTAGTGTTTCTACGTAGTAATAAAACACTACTAGTCATATCGCATGGGAATCCTTACTAATAGACATTTGGTAGAAAAAAAATTATACTAAATTTTGAATATCAAAACATGAGGAGAAGTCCACATCACTAGAAGAAATAATACAGTCTAGTTGTAAGTATTGTGTACTCCAGTGATTGATAACTTGCCTCCGATGAATAATCGTGTGGAGCTGGGAGATTGTGGATAGATTTTTAAGGACCAAAAAGACAACCAGATGGGGTGAATGGGCCGATAACCTTGTATCTCACAAATTCCGTCAACAGTCGTTTTGCATTTGAACTCACTAAAGATAAACACTTGTAAATCTCCCCCATCAATTAAAATGTATATGCATGTGCATTCCACATTTGCTATTCGTCTGAGCGCCTTCTTCCCCATGTAAACCCCGACCCCCACACCCCAGCCATGTTTTTCCCACTGGCGTTTGATTTTCGAGTTTTATGAACTAACTGTTGGAGAAAGGCAAAATAAAAGTCACTATATGTTTCGTTCATTTTGGCATAATCATCGGTTTACCAGGTGATTTAAGTAGGTTTTAGAGTAGAAAGCAACAAATGCTATGATTAGGGCCTGTTTAGTTTATGTACTAGTAGAGCTTGGCTCTTAACTGAGAGTCAGGCTCACTTGGGACATGATGAACACATGCAACTCTGTTATGTTTGGTTGACTGTATTGACTTAGACTGGTTGAGAAGAGATGTTATTTAGTTGCCTGTACGAAGATATGGTGCATGAGATAGAAATATTACAAACCAAGATTATGTTTTTTATTTTATGCAAATACACTCCTAAATACTTATTTTATCTAACTATGTCGTAAATATCTCTAAAATATATTAATATCACTTGATATTCAGTAATCATATACTAACATAGTCATTAGGCGAGAAAGCAGCTGCATCCCGCGAACCAGGCCCGGCAGAAACGGCTGATTTGCATATTCCAGGATCAACCAGGCAAGCAGGCAACCAAACAGTTGGTTCCTGCATGGCCAGCCTGGTTTCGTCGGAAGCCCCTTAACAACGACACAGAGTACAGTTTAGAGGTTTGCAATTGCTCGTCACTCCCCTTCCTCCTGACGCGGACAAATAAATATAACTCCTCAAGAAACATTTTTCTTGGCAGAGGAAGCACTTTATTAACTCAAGATAAATATAACTCCTCTGCATTAAAGCACATGGCCTATAAAAGGTTATTTTCTCGACAAATATATCAATATATGTAGACTAAACTACCACCCATGTGCATGGATAAAAATATTCTTTGACCACATGCTTCAATTGTTTCCATGCCGCGCTATGACCAAATCCTGTGAATGCAACTACTAGAAAATAACCCAAGTACAGAGCCAGTGGATAATTTGCATATGAGAATTCATATTTCTTCCTATCAAAGACCATATCATTTCACAATAGCCACAACGACCATATCATTTGGACATAGCCATAAAGACCAAGAGTGTTCTTAGGTCTGTTTCAATTCTCCGTAACCAACTACCAAGCATATATGTATGCTATGGGGTTGAGAAAGATGACATTTGTTAAAATTAGTTCAATTCTAAGATCCATATTGATCTAAGGCATATGAAATTTTTAATTTGAATTTTTGTTGAATCTTATGTGACAGAATATTTGTATTAGAGTTATTGTGTGGTGGTAAAATAGAAATTAGCTATAGTATTGCTGTTGAATGAGAGACAGAAAAGAAAAAAGAATGGGGTTTGCATATATATGGGGCAAACAATTTGGTACCATGCTTCTTTGTCTTGCCCCATGCATGTCTGTTTGAAAGGAGAGCCTCAAATGAATAGATGAGCTAAACCATTAGAACTGGCATAAAATTCTCATACAGTAGATATGTTCTGTGCTGGTGGCCTGACTGAGTCTGGACTGGTACAAATGATCAATCAAAATTGTAAAGTACCCCTTCATTACGAACTATAAGATATTTTGGCTTTTCTATGTGCATGATTTATTAAAGTCTCCTTTAGGCTGTTTGCATGTTTTTTAAAGGAACCACTACCGGAGCATTCCTCAAGGGGCAAAAGAGAATCGGAATGTTGACATTTGATAACTCTATAAATACGAAGTCAGCAGCTAGGCCAAGGTGTGTCGGTGTGTCTTAGTGTGCTGCGATGCTTTGTCGTTTTCGATCCTCAGCTCCAACCACGATGGTGGCGCTCTCGTTCTTGGTTTTACTAGTGCTGTTTACCCCTGCCGTCGTCAGTCACCAAGGTAACCAATCTTGCATTGCTTCAGATCGCTTCGAGTCGTCTTCGACCATACATAAACCCCAGAACTGATGAATCGTGCGTTTGCATGCAGATTTCCTGAGCATCGACTCCGGCATGGACGCCGACGACAGCGGCAACCAGGACGAGACCACCCGCATCGTCTACTCCTCCGACGATTCCTACACCGACGGCGGCGAGAACCGTAGGATAGAGATAGACCCCGACCTCGAGGTCGAGGACCTGTTGGCCTCCCGTTATCAAACGCTGAGGAGCTTCCCCTCCGGCGAGCGGAACTGCTACGCGCTCCCACCGTGGCCGGGACGAGATACCTGGTGCGGGCGGAGTTCGCGTACGGTAACTACGACGGCGACAACGGCTCGTCGCTGGAGTTTGGCCTGTACCTGGGGGCCAACTTCTGGGAAACTTTCCAGCTGGGACCTCAAGAAACGTCGAAGATCGTGAGGCGCGAGGCGATCTTCGTGGCTTGGGCGGGGTGGGCGCCGTTGTGCCTTCGTGAACGTCGTCGAGCTCAGGAGGCTCAGGACCGGCGCCGGCGGCCTCTATCCGCAGGTGGCACCCGGCCTCATCATGTCCACGCATACAAGGGAAGACATGGGGACAGACGATGTCACCTGGTAACGTCCTGCGTTACATAAATTATATATTCTTTTTAGAAAAAAAGAACACAAAAAGGTTACCACGCCTCTATAGCAGAACACAACAACTTTAAAATGTTATATCAGCTTATTCGTCAATCAATGAAAATAAAGGAAACGAACACACAAGTAGAAGAAATTCATATGCAAACACATCCAATGTCGTTATACTTGACAAACACATCCAAACCGATAACGACCTTAACCTTTTGCTTGTCAAATAAATTAAGCTTCTCTAGTGTGTCCTCGGCAGCGCCTAGAGGCTAGAACTACAACTAACATGCTCCCTAAAAAGTAACATGCATAAAAAGAAACCTTTTTTTTTTTCTCAAACAAAAATCATTAGGAATACATCAAATGCCCAAATAATAACAGAAGCACTCACAAAAATCAGTTTTTTATCTCCCTCCCAATGCCAAATGAGCCAACCTCCAAGCATGTTAGTAAATCTAGGTAGGGTTACCTCAATATATAGCTATATATGAACAACCACCAAACATTATTTTAAAATGGTTTAAAAATTAGTTATTGTTGGGCTCTTTGCCGAGTGCCAAGAGGTTTGCCGAAGTGTTTTTTCGGGCACTTTCGCAAAGGAGCTCTTTGCCAAACAAAAACACTTTCGTAAAAAAAAAAAACTTCGGCAAAAACGCTTCTTTACTGAGTGCTAGAAAAAACATTCGGCAAATAAGGTCTTTGGCGAGTGTTTTTTACACTCTTTTTTACAATTTTCAATTTTCAATATATTTTGGAGCAGTAAATTAATTCAAATGAAAAAATTTCAACTATAAAGTTTTGTACAAACTTTTTAAGATCTACAACTTTTATTTTAGCCATTTCTTCATTTGATTAAGTAAAATTAAATTTATTCATAAATCTTACATATCTCTCAAGAGATAAGATTTGTGAACAATGTTCTACCACTATGTCGGGTGACCACATAACCAAAATAAAAGATGCAGGTTTTGAGAAATTATACAACTTTGTAGTTGAATAATTTTTTAATTTGAATTAATTTTGCTAATGAAAAGTACCACTGAATTTCTCAAATTTGAAATTTCAATTTTTTTAAACGATCTCAGATGGAAAAATAATCAAAGTAAGAATTGTAGATCTCAAAAAGTTATGAAACTTTATAGTTGGCAACTTTTTTTATTTGAATTTATCTTATCATGCAAAATTGCATCTGAATCTGCTCAAATTTAAAATTTAAATTTTGTAAATGACCTCGGGGGAAACTCCTTAAATGAAAATTATAGATCTCAAAAAGTTATAAAACTTTGTAGTTGACAAGTTTTTAATTGAATTAAACTTGGGGCTACAAACTCGCAATTTTCACTTTTGGGGGAACTATAATATTTGGGGAACAAAACTGAATATAGACACATATTTGAATCCGCTAGCCGTATAGCGAAAAAATGCGTGGGGCCCTCCCCAATTAATTTTTTTTGCTATTATTTTTCATTTTTTCATTTTCATCTTTGTCGAGTATGACATTTGGTAAAAACGAGCAATCCGGTAGTGATAGGCGTCGTTTGCACGTCCTATTTTATAAGAATCGCTTTCCTTAATCTCCTATTAGCCTATCTATCTTACTTATCTTTGTTTGGACTGCCCAACTATTTTTGTGTCAGGTTACAAACCAAAACTAATGCGTCATTATTCTTTGTTTGAATTGACTAAAATAAGTTGCTAGCTTCTAAATAAGTTCAGAGTAAAACAGCCTAGCTTATATAGCCCATTTGAACTATTCAACCACCCAACTTATAAAAAGTTATTTGCTGGCTCCCCTATAGCTCTAGCTGTAGTTTATAAAAAGTTTAGTTGATCCAAACGGAACCTAAATAGGTGCTAAATTTCAACCATATTACTATCCTTAATGGGAACTATAAGGTATATGATGTATTGTTCTTTACCTAGGCCACAAGCTAATCACAATTTTGTTTATGTTTTAAACTTCTCAAAAATTACTTTCTCTGTTCTAAATTGTGAGTCTTTCTATAATGGTCTGCTCAAAATAAACACAGCATAAATATTGCGTGTTTAATTCAAGATTTTATATAAAGTAAAATCCAACATACGAACTTCTAACTGGTTGGTAGCATCCCTGTGGTGGGAAGCTCTATATTGGGAGTTCAACTCTCCATCTCCATAATTCACATACGCTGCCTGGCTGATGTGTTACCCCACGGGTCGAGTTTTTGTATAAAGTAAAATCCAAGATAGTACATTTTCTTAGCCATATATACAACCCTCTCTTTGATCTGGTGAAGGTATCCTGATGATCCATACGGCCGTTTCTGGTCGGAGGTGGGCACGGCTAACAACCCACGGTGGGTGAACGAATCGACCACACAAGCCATTGAGCCGGACAGCATGTTCGTCGTTCCGTCGCGCGTTCTGCAGACGGCGATCGCGGCAGCGGGCAACGGCACGGGCACGGCGCTCACCGCCGCAGCGTGGCAAGACAACACGAGACGATGTCGCGGTCGACCGGTCGTTCATGGTCTGCCTCTACTTCGCGGACTTCCAGGACACCCAGTTTCGGCAGTTCGACATCTACCTCGACGAGAGTCGACAGGTGCCGCTGATGAAGGAGCCGTACAGTCCCCCGTACCTGACTTCATCCTCCTCTGAGTGCTGCATAGAAGATTACAGTGCTAGTGACGGCAAGTACAGCATCACTCTTGTTTCCACCAACGCCTCCGTGCTGCCCCCGATGATCAATGCCCTGGAGATCTACCTTCGCGTCCCGTTTGAGACACCGATGACACTCCCTCAAGACTGTAAGTCCCACTCACGCACAAACACGGAACTCCCACTGTCGTCGATCTTCCCCCTTACATTATTAATTGATTCGGTTGTGAACTTTTATTTTTTGAAAAATAGCATGAGTATGCCTTTCAATTTTAAACTAACCACACCGTCATATAGCATACTAAACGATAGAATATGGAGCGGTGGCGGATCTAGAAAAATATATTAGAAGATGCTAAACATATAAGTGGTTTAGACCTTCCACAACGTATATGGCTAGAGTGGTGCCTAAAATAGAGAGAAAGATGAAGTATCACTCCATGCACTGCAACTATGGATGACTGCATGAAAACAATGAGATCGATGAAAGTAGTTACATTGATGCTATTTTTGTTTTTTAATGGAAGAAAGAGAAAGAGCATGCACTAGAGGAAGAAAAAGAAGGACCGTGCACTGCCTTTGGTTTTTTTAATTATTATCACATAGGGCTCGCTGATGTTGCTAACATTACTCCCACATTGTGGCCTCCCAAACTGATACCAGAATCTTTTCCATAGAGCTTATTTTTAAGGCATCACTTCACACTATGGAGGGCCTTACCTTCTTCGTTAACTTCTAGACATCTTATATATGCAACTTTTCTTTGTCAAGATAGCAATAGTGAAAATTTTTAGGAGAGGCTCAGGGCCAGAAGGGCTCCATGAGCTTGCTGGCGGTAGGGGGGCTTGATCCTAGCCCAGTGGTAGACCCGCCATTGATATGGAAAAAGTGGATAAAAGAAACTGGATGTTCATTATTGATTATCCTTTTTCATTTTCGATTATAAGAAGAAACCTATACTCGCCATGCATGACTGCAAATGCATTGAGCACTTTATTTCAGAGATGCTAACCATGATATGATTGTTTTTCGGAACATTATTCATAGCTGATTTTTTTCGCGTTGTGTGATTCGCTGGGGGATGATGTTGAGGCCATCCGATCCACGCCTTCTTCACCCATCTCCGGTGTGGCGGCTAGAGTTCTAGCTCTACCCTCTGATATAGAAGGGGTCGGTCGGCCGAGGAGCAACAGGAAAGACAGGCGGTAGGGATGGTTGGCGAGCAGTTTAGGGCCCTAGTGGTGGGGGTAGCGGCTGGGCCAGGTTTAGGGTGGGGAATCTCACCAGAGTTTGAGAAGATTGTGGCGGATGAGCTTGTCGGAGCTGGGGAAGATGGCGGTGGGGGGGGGAAAGAGGCGGCCATTCACGAGCACTAGGGTTCGCGCCAGAAACTCCGGAGAGCTAGGGCCACTCGGTGGACCTCCGGCGAACCCCAGCGCCAGTGGGGCGGTGTTCAAGCGGTAAGGGTGAGGGACGAAGGCCGATGGCGGCCAGGAGCAACGGAAGGAAGGAAGATATGGAAAAAATTATGCCCAGGTGTCGCAAACACATGAATGCAGGATAGATAGACTCTTATTTTTTGGTGAATATGCACCTATAAAATTTAGTTTTAGTGGAAACACCCAAATATTTTTTCCACATAGACGAAGGTGTTTCATGTCAAAAGAAAAAAGATAAAACCTGTTCCCTTCTTCGGCTGTCTCACCCCAGGCTCGATGAATCGGACATTACACTGTTGAATTTATGTACCAGAGATGGTGGAGGGCGCTCCGCTACAGCTCTGAGGACTGCAGAAGCAAAAAAGTCACTGTCCTCGGCTCCTCGCTATCCATCCTCATTTTTCTGCTCTCCTCTTCCGGCATTGAGGGGTGGCAACTGGCAAGGGCCTCGCCGTCCGGCACACGGCGGTGACAACGAGCTGCGCATTAAGAATCCTTCCCGTGCCATTGGTTCGTCATGGGCACCCAACTGCAACGGTCATCTGAATGCTGAAGTGCCGTGCCTTGCGCCCACACATGTGCCCAACCTGTTCGATAGAATGTCGCTTAAGTTTATGCCACTGAACTGGTCTGAAGCCATCGTGTTACAATGGTTTGCCAAAGATTCTAATTTGAATGTTTTTTTCCTTTTCAGTTCTGTGTGGTTACAAGTTACATTGGTTCCTTCCCCTTTTTTTTTCCTTTGCCAAAGATGTTGCCATCGTTTCAGAAGTCATGTGTCTGGGTGATTACATTTAGAGAACCCAGTTCCCAATCTTTGTCTTCACCATATTTTTTGTATGCCCAGTTGACGCCATCATGGCTATCAAAATCGAGTATGGAGTGAAGAAAAACTGGATGGGTGATCCATGTTTTCCAACCAAATATGCTTGGGACGGTGTGAAATGTAGCAATGCAAGTGGTAACACTTCGAGGATAACATCACTGTGAGTATTTAGGAGGTCCTAATCATGATCTTAGATGTGCTATTATATTATCGGTGCATTTGATTTATGTTGGATTCAAAATCTGCAGAGATCTCTCCAACAGCTCTTTGCATGGATCAATATCTAAGAATTTTACACTGCTCACAGCACTTGAGAATTTGTAAAGTTATACATAACAGGCTAATATCCTCTGCTTTTTCGTTAGTTATGTCCCAAGACTTCACGTTCCATGACTGGCAGTCCCATTCTACTACCTGTGATTATGATGAGTCAGTTTCTTTGGCTTATATGTTCTGGGGGTGAATCCAGTCTAGAGATTTCTTTGGAGTGAATCCAGATTACAGGCCTCTGTAAAACTCTAATACCATAAACCACTTCCCAAAGCTCAAGCCTCTATAGTAGCTTGCATTGCACCTCATTTTCGTGTCTTGTCTTGTTCTGTTTTCAAATCTGTAGTTGCCAATCGAGTGGATGAGGCTATAGTAGGAGAGTCTTGTTCTGTACTCTTGGCCTTGCTCACATTGTGCAATTGTTTCAGGGACTTATCTTACAACAACTTAAGCGGGTCAATACCTGATTCTCTACCAAATTTGCCTTCCCTTACGAGTTCTGTAAGTGTATATTTATTGGAAATTAATTATCCAGGCCAAGGACTTTACTGATCGACTTTCACTTTATACAGAAATGTATCTGGCAACCAGCTGAGTAACGAGTCTCTATGTAAAAAAGTTATACTGCACCACTTATGTTCAGGTTTCGATTTTCTTCTCAATATCCATTCCATTAATATGCTTCTGAGTTTTATATTGTATCTCTTACAGTGGCCTTCAAATAAGTGACTGTTTAAGACGTTTTCTCCTTGAAAATAAGCCCAGATTGATTTTCTTATATACTCAGACATGATTTTGATGGCTCTGTATGCAACAAACCTTCAAGAAGCCCACCAAGAAATAAACTAGCTATCATAGCTATTTCAGTAGTGGTTCCTGTGTTGGTAGTAATTTTACTTCTTGCATACCTCATCTGGCGGGAGAGAAGAAAGCCTAATGGTGTGCATCCTGTTGCTGGTATTAATGAATTTATAATATTCAACCCTTCCTATCTGATACTAGTGCAAATTAGCTACGTGGCCCAGCAAGAGATCCAGAACATGATAGTGCTTGTGAGAACAAAAACAGTCATGGGTACAACTTGATTAAAACTGAGATCATTCACATACAAAGAGCTCCTAGAAGTTCACTAATAATTTCAAGAAGTTCATAGGACAAGGAGGTTTCGGGCTTGATGACAGCACTGAGGTTGCTGTCAAGATTTTGGGCTTATGAATTTTTAGCAGAGGTATCAAATTACAGTGGCCTAGAAAGTTGAAGGCATATTATCAATTTGGCAAATAATATATGTTCCATACCTTGCTACATAGGTCCAGAGCTTGACAAAGGTGCATCACAGGAATCTAGTGTCTTTGATTGGTTACTGCTGGGAGAAAGATCATTTGGCACTGGTTTATGAGTACATGTCTCAGGGCAATCTTTTCATCATCTGAGAGGTTTGTCTTTGTCTATAGAAAGCCTATTGAATATTGATTTAAGCATAACCAGCCACATGACCTTTCCAAATTGCTTTGAAATATCTATGCATGGTTTGGACCTGAAAAACTATCTTGACTGACATATAATTCTGGTATCTGAAAAAATCAGAAGCCTTTTTGGGGTATCTACACGTCTTCCCTACTGAAGTACCTAATCCTTAGTGACAGAATGGTTGTGATATATTTGCTAAAGCATCCTGCTTATATCGTCAATCCATCTTAACATGTGGTATGGGGGTGACTTGATGCTGTGAGCTACAACCAGTTACCTTTATAAACCACCATCTGCCTAACACGCTTTATTTTTATTTTACTTTATGACTTCAGCTAATGTTTATGTTAAAGGATCGGTTTTATTTTTGGTTTTAACTATATATCCGTAATTCCATTGTAGAAGATCATAACAGAACTAGTAAAAAGAAATATCCATAAAATTTGTTGAATTTGACATGTGAAGCTTTTAAACTGTTCTGTCATGTTAAAACATTGAAGGTAAAAATGGTGTTTCTGAAGCCTTGAATTGGGGGAAACGTGTACAAGTAGTGCTTGAAGCTGCACAAAATTATGAACAATAAAAACACATGAAGAAAACTGAAGTAAGCCTTTATATGATCATTACTGTTATTCTCATTTTTGACATTTCCTGTGTTAAATAAAGGCTGGATTATCTGCACAAAGGTTGCAGTTTGCCAATAGTTCACCGTGGCGTGAAGACCAACAACATTCTCTTGGGTCAAAATCTGCAAGTTAAAATATCAGATTTTGGACTTTCTAAGACATATCTTAGTGATACACAAACTCACATATCAGCCACTGCAGCTGGCACAGCTGGTTACATGGACCCTGGTACGTCTTATCTTTCCATGTGTATTCTATTCTATTTAAAATTTCGGTACTTTTTTTCCATGTAACTTAATTTTGAATGACTAATGAGTGAAAAGAAAACTAGTAAAAGTTGCTTTAATATAGACAACATTGTATGGTTTCCTTCTCTTGCAGTTTTCTTATTCAATAAAATTAGGCTGGTCAGGTGCTGTGTTTTGCCAACGCAACATTTAGTGCAGCTGTAGTGAAGCGTTGTTGCCAGCGGCTGGTATGAAGTGTTTCTCTTGAACTTCTTGTTGCTGTTTCTTCAGGTACTACCTCACTGGAAGGCTCACGGAGAAAGCAGCGATGTGTTCAGCTTTGGGTTGTTGTTCTGCTTGAGGTAGCCACTGGAGAGCCCCCCATCAGTGCCAGGCCATGGCCACATCATTCAGCGTGTTAAACAGAAGATTGCCACTGGCGCATCGGCTCAATTGCTGATTGGCGACTTGGAAGTGCCTATGACATCAGCTCCATGTGGAAGGTGATCGGCACCGCTATGATGTGCACATGGATTCACTGCTGCTCAAAAAGCGATGGCCACGAGTTGTGGTTTGAGTTGAAGGGAGAGCCTGGTTGGAGGAAACTCGTGAGAAGGACAGTAGCATCAGGGTAAACCGAGGGGAGTGATATAGAAGCTATGATGTCCAACTTTGGTCCACTGGCAAGATGATGCTGTGCCTGTACCTGGATTCTATCCATGCTTAATGCGTCTCTACTACAATGGGTTTTGGTGAACTTGTCATGTGAGACACACTTTTTTGTGATGCGTAAGGACATTGAGTCACGCTTGTGTGTGGTGTGAGCTTGGTGTGAGCTTGCAGCTTCTCCCAAAATCAGATATTATTGAGCTCCCGGGCTCGACTGCTCTATATGTATTTTTTGACAAATATTTCCCATGTTTGTATGTAATTGCATGGTACTAATAACATAAAGGATTGATTAACTTTGAGTGAGTGATCGAGAGATTGGTGTAGTCTATCCATTCTACCATGCATGGCTCTGTTTAATTTCAAACAGTTTTCCTTGATATCCTATTGCCACCGACTACAATTATATTCGTGGTTCATCTGCATTTTGTGTATGTTTACTGGTTCGGTTATCCACTATATTTATCTGCTTCCATAGCTAGCTGCCTTCTTACATCCCTGTTTTGTTTCATGTGATCATTATTGTCACTGAAATTAGAATTTGTGTTGTGTATGTTATTTAGTTTCACTGTTACGAGATTTCTCCCCTTGTTAAAACAGTTTTTTTTGAATGTTACAGGCTACAGCCGCCTTACACTGAATATTTTAGTTTTTATTGGCTTCTCCAAATTAAATTTGCAGTGGAAAACTAAAAAGTTCCCACGAATCCCTAGTTTACAAATGTAGAAAGGAAACTTACATCTAATCCCAGGTAGTTTATAAATGTAGAAAGGAAACTTACATCTAATCCCCAGGTTGTAAAGCTCTGATTCAGAATCTAGCTCCTTGATAGCCACAACTGGAAGTCTAAATGGGTGTTTTTGTGCTGGGAGGAGGCAGCTAGCAAGGTGCCAAAAGCAAGACCGAAGACGGTTCAAGCAGAATCAATCATTTATATTGTTTGGAACTTGTGGAAGGAGAGAGAAATAAGAGGATCTTAAAAGCAACAAAAAGGCGTTTCAGCGGTGGCCTATTTGACCAAAGAGGATTGCATGCAAAAGACGCAGGGCTGTATTCTTTGCAGGGTGATTATTTTTAGAGGCATGGGTTACCTGTCCTATTTCTGATCCCAGGACCGTGGTGTTTGGCTTCCATCTAAATCCTTCTTAATTGGTAGTGAGCTCTTGCCTTTTTTTTTTTTTCTTTTTTTTTTAAAAAAAGGTGCGTCTTCGTATCACCTGTGTGCTTTGCTTGTTTGTACTTTTTACGCCTGAAAAGGTTGTGCCCTTTCCATTCGCTATGTTGGATCAGTATCATTTGCTGATGTATCTAGCAAAAATGCAAGGGAAAACAGGTATCGTCTCTACACATTAATCATAAAAAGATCACAATGCCTCAGGCTGAATAGGAAGTAGTGCATGGAAATGGAACGCTGACTTCTGAGATTTAGCATGGTTGCCAAGCGATCTAAAAATAACATCCTCATCAAAAGATTCCGGTTGAAGTACATAACAATATTCCGTGACAAAAAATCTACTCGGTTTTCCTAGGTTTTGTATTGGTTCTAACACTACAGTGACAGTGTAATAACCAAACATTTTCCCGCCTCTGCCCAGAAACCAACCAGTAAAAAGAGATCTCATCAGGTGAACTTCAACAGCATTTTTAACATCTGAAGTAGGAATCACCCAAATTCATTGAGCCACCAGCTCTGCCAGCTTTGTCCTTGCCTACGTGAGGTGGCGTTCTTGAGAGCCCCAACAATCCTCCATTTTGGTTGTCCACGAGCTCATTGAGCTGCTGCTCCTGAACCTTGAGATCTCTTCTGGCTGCTGCTCGACGGTTTTGGTCGTCTGCATCCCGCTCTCCTGTGTCCAATACACAGCCAAGATGCCTCATCCCATTCAAACTGCTTAGCACCTGCAGCAGGCGCTTCCCGTTAGTTCCAGAGGCACTGCCAGAGATCTCCCCCCTTGATCCGGTCATATATACAGGCCCTGAAGTTGTCCATGCTCTTTATGATCCTGAGAGTCAAGGCTTAGGAAGATCAGAATTTCCCAACACCAGAGGAACTGTTTCTTGTTGATCTTGGCTTCAGGCGGACAGTCTCCATCAGCTCAGCTGGTGGAACCATTCTCAAACTTTGGAGTCCTTTTTGACAGATTAGTCTCCTTCAGAGATGAGACCATAGCACTGAGTGCAGGTTTGATCGATAAAACGCGGAGAAGACGGAGGCAGTCAATGGATGATCGCACATACTGCAGGTAATCAGAAGGGTCTTCTATGGTTACATCATATATGTTCTCAGACTCTGCAATATAATTGATTGCTTCAAGAAATACGAAGACCATGGCCTTCACCCTGATAAGGTGGCAAGACAAAGTATCTGAAAAAACAAAAAATCACGTAAACACCTAGCCAGACCAAAATACCGCTTTACTTTTCAAAATATATGGTTATGCAACTGTCAATATCCAGTTTAACTTCTGGAAAGAAAAGATTGCCCACGAGTGCAAAAGAAAAAAAACCTAGCAGTGCCATGAAATAACTTCAAAGAAATTGACTAAATAATTGGACACCCCACAGAAATGATGTAAATAAAAAGTAAAAGCTGTAAAAGGGACCAACCTGGCTGATTAAATGCAGCGTACTCTCAGGATAATGATAAGAAGTTATGGACAGCTACCAAACCCTAGCAGTTCAGAATTTCAAAAGCGGCTCTTGTGTTGTCTTCTTTACTACCAGAAGCATTTCCATCCATGTTCTCTCCAATGTCTATGGCGTGGAACCTAGAGTGCAATGATAAGCAAATAGAAGTCCCAAGTAAAACAGACTATTATATTTCAAAACCTTCAGTTACCCTTCGACCAGAGAAAAGAACAAAGCGGTACCAGGCGAGAATAAAAAGAAATGCAGCAGCACCCCAGGGGTTCAACTCGAACAATCTGGGAGCGATATACAAATCAATCTCAAAATCGAAGCGGGACCCAAGTAGGAAAACATTTTTGAACAGAGAACAGAATGAATGTAAATTTCCATGGATCTAACAGATTCATACTGCATACCAGATTAAACATGCTGAGTATGGAAAAATTCTGAATTTTAGCAGAGTAAGTGATTGGGCTTTATACTGATTGAGAAAAAGTGTCCTAAATTTATAAGTGATGACACTTCATACGGTAAACTTACTTGAACAAATTTGAGTGGATGAGTTCAAATCATAGACAAAGTTAAAAATAAATATTAATAATCAAATCACAAATAAATGAGGATTATAGGAAAAAGATTACCTCAACTGCTGGATCTGATTCACTTGCCAGGCCATCATGCTTAATGCACTACCATTTTGCCACAGCAGTTCTGTAGCAGTAAGAAAATAAGTCATGATTCCAGAAGCCCAAATAAATACTGCTGCAGCATATTACTGTTCAAGAAACAAAGAGTACCTGATATATTCACATTCCTTCGAAAATGTATGCAGAAATTCACTCTTTTTCTACTAAGTTTTCTCCAAAAACACTCTGTATAGAATAAACAAATCTTAGGATATAAAAGGAAACATTATGCAGAGGTTGTCTTTAGTTATATATAAGAACATTGTGGACCAAAGAGACCCACAGAAGAACAGGCTTTAGATCTGTTATTCCTTTCCCTCCCCTGGAAGATATAGTAAAAATGCTTTGTCATTGCCTTGAAATCAGGAAGGACTCATTACAGTTACTAACAAATACATACCAACTGAAATTTTTAAAATCCTGCATTTCATACGCACATTGAACAATAGTAGCCAAGCCAAATGTTCAAGAAAGACAGCAAAGATGAGGAAGTTTTAGGTTACAGATGGTTTCTGTGGTCATTGATCCACCAAAGAAATTGACATAAAAAGTAAAACAAATAAAAAGGTTACAATTACCAAGGGACAGTTTGCTAACCAACATAAGTATCAACAACTTCTATGCAGTTTGGATTCAGAAAGCATTTTAAAGGGTATCATGTTACAAGTAGCAACCATATGCAGAAACTGCATGCTAAAGGATTTTTTCTTCTTTTAAAAAACATCTATACCCATAAAAAGTCAAACCTTCTACAGATGGAATGGTATAATCAAATAGACTCATAACAACATAGTTAGTTGAGTATTCTTTGATGAACTAGTACTCACATCAGATGTTTTACGTCAAATGAAATATCAACATATCCATGGAATGATTTCGCACTTATCCACACATTTATCTGTAACAAACAAAAGCATATCAGATAACAAGCATGCCAAGCTAAAGGGAGGAGAAAGGAGAGTCTGTTATTTCTGATTGTTTACCTTAAGAGATTTTTGTAACCATATATCTTTCCATCTTCACCGCCAAAAATGGTTTTTAGGTCAAAATGGCTCAATTGAATTTGAGTCTAAGAGCCCACCCCCTACGTCCTGGATTCCTTACTGCCATAAAACCAATACAGAAAAGAAAAAATAAAGAATCTGAAGGAACCAAATTAACAGGATTATGATTCATTGAGTATAAACATAAATTTTTGTGTTATTGCTATAGGTTCGAAAAAACTTGGATGTGAAGAGTTACTTATAGAAGCTAATTAGGGGATGTGAGATAAAGGGACAATACATAGTTACAGAAGGGTGCAATAGTTGCTAAAAATTGCAATTTGCAGGAGGGTGCTGAAAGCAATTTCCATACCTAGATACACTTTCATACACTCATTTGCCTCAACACCAGCATCTGCACAACAAAAGGAAATAAAAAGTGACTTAATCAGTTCACTGCATGTCCAAGATAAACAAAACAGCTGAAAGCACAGAAATGCGCAAAGAGACATCCATACAGATGAACAAACAGCGCAACCTGTATGATAGTATCTCGCAGAGCAATCCTTATGGGACTGATATAACCACAAAAGTCTGATGTATCTTCAGGTTTGCAAAAAGGCAAAACAGGTGTACAGTTTGAATTATGCCAAGTGCACTCCA